>KK116206.1:215787-245669 GCA_000611955.2 Stegodyphus mimosarum
CAAGGAATGTAAATTTAATTTATATAATGAATTATTGAAATAAATTTGAGTCAGTATTTTAAGTATAAGTTATTTAGATTTCTGTTGTAGTAAAAATATTGTAATAAGTTGTATAGAAATATATTTTAAAGGAGAAAAATTTTAAATAGTAAAATTTAAAGTACTAAAAAGGTAGCCATTGTTATTGACCATAGATTAATTAACTTAACAAGGGGAGCAAACCAACCCAATATCAATTAACAATAACCAAATTAAGTGAAAGTGTTTTGTCTTTTTTCCAAGTAAGGAGCAGGTTAGTTATTTTGCTAGAGTTAAATCTTAAGGTACAAACAAAACTCAAAATAAGAAAGATAATTAGTCTGTTTAAGCAAAAATATTTGCCATAAAGAAGACCAAAAATAAAAATGAGTAAGATTTTCTTTATACTAAGGTACTTGTTAATTTATTCACTTAACTGAATTAAATGAGATCCTCACTTTAGAAAAAGCATTCTCCTACACTCAAACAGTATAGTAAAAACAATAATATACAAATTAATATAAAATAACTGAAATATGTACAAAAGAAGATATTTTAAAACAATAGAATCTGTGCAAAATTAATACATTCTTTTAGATTTAAATGCAAAACAAAAGTAGGTATTTAAATACCAATTTAGGTACAAATTGATGCCAGAGAAGAAATTACATTTAACTTACTTGTTTGCAAAATTTGAAACGAAATGGCTGTAACTGTAATTGTAATAGGGTTGTTATATTTAGTGGAAGAAGGTAATGGTTGGTGACGTGTTGTACTCTATTTGAGATATTGAAGCCATAATGTTGACAAGAGGAGCTTATTGTGTATTTAAAGTTGTCGTTAGAGACTAGTTTCTTAGTAAAAATTTCTTATCAAATAGAAGAAATTAAGTTATTTCTCGATAATGATCTAAAAAGCATAAAGAAGATATCTTCACTGGGTAAAAGGCTATTTACCAGACTGAGAAGTATGAAATAGGCCCACTGGTTAGTAAAAGAATAGAATCTTAATTCTAATATAATAAAAATATAGCCTAATAATTCTAATAATCTAGCCTCTTAATTCCTGATTTTTTATTTAGGTAATTCTGTATTCTAAAAAGAGTAATAACATTTCTGGGTCAGTCTGTGCCACATGGCTTACTTAACACTGATGACATAGCTAATCTGGAACCTGAACTCAAAATTTCAGGAACTGAAACCTTTGTCTTAATAAGCAACCTAAACCAAAACCTTCTCTTGGTGAGCCTCCATAATGCATTTATTGTGCACTTCTGCTCCTACTTTTGTTGCTGCTTGAAGGCTACCGTACTGTACCATGCTGTACTGATCTTCCTATCACAATATTTTTAAAAATGTAAATATTCTTGAAATATGCATGATTAGAATGCCAAGTCAATTCGTGGTCAGAAATGTCAATTGAAATGAAATTGACTATTTAATCTGCCTCGGCTGCTAAGTTTGTTGTTCATTATGGATTCATCAGTTTACATTCTACATTATCAACATTGCTGCATCTTTTTCATTATGCACAGATATATATATATATATATGTGTGTGTGTGTGTGATCATTTAATGCATATGAGGAATCTGGGTACTTTAACAGCTGGCAGTCGTCATGGCCGAGGGTTGAATGCATGCAGACGAAGATAACAAAACTGGGTTTTTACAAGTTACCAATCTTTATATTTAGACATATCAAATCATTTTCTTAGTAGATAAAATATTTCTAGACGATAAACAATTGTAATAATTTCTTGTGTGCACAGGTTAACAGGGATATGACATCAGTTTAGAAGAAGAAGAAAGGCAAGCAGAAAAGCATGCAGTTGACAGCGTGGCAGGAGCTAGGAAAAGAATGACGTGAGTGGTATTTATACCGAGTAGAAGCAGAAAGTACTCTAGGATATGATTGGTTAATTTTGGGTTTTAATTTCATTTTTCAAGCAGTGTTATATAACATAGAAAGATCTGGAATTTGGAAAAACAGATGAATTTAAGGGAAGAGCACCAAATCTAGAATAGTTAATTTTGAGGTCGCCAGTTATTCTTAAAGCAGCTATCGAATTTTGTTATATCTTACATATATTACATAGACAAGGCATTTATCCAATCATAGTTAAATATGATACTTTTTATGTACATTGGCTTAAAAAAGATACAACATCATTTTAGGCTGGAAAGCATAAGTGGCGCTAGATGTTAGCAGAAGCATCTTGCCAGGAGGAAAGCATAAGCGAAAAGTGTCTCAGCAATTCAAGGGAGGAAGGGAGGGAGTCAAAAAGCTTCAGTTCGAGTTAAAAAAGTTTTGATTTACAATTATTTTCATTGGACAAGAGGTATCTGCATTAAGTGTTACATTACATGGAAAGATCTCGAATTTGGGAGAACAGATGAATTTAGGGGGAGAACACCAAATTTAGAATAGTTAATTTTGAAGTCGCCAATTATTTCTAAGAGCAGCCAGCATATTTTGTTATATCTTACATATATATATATATAGGGCATAAGATATAAAATAGGAAAGCAAATCACTAACCTTAATTTTGCAATAACTCCTTTATTCTTCATTTTAATTTTGGTACTTCCCTTTCTATCCTAAAAATATTAACTGTTTATAACATATCAATCTAAACTGCATCATTTCAAAATTAATCAGCATCATAAGATTCTATTTAAGCAAAGCAGACACTTCTTATCCAATCACTGAAGAAGATTTCTATTGAAACCCAAACTTTTGTGATTTCTCCCATGCCTTTTTCTGAATCCATCATACACTTTTCTGCTTCCTTGCTTCAAACAAACATGTTGCTGCCTGCTTTTCTATATTGTTCATTGTCTGAAGATATGCTAAACTTCCAAAATATGAAGTTCATATTCTCAGCTATGATGATGTGCAAAACAAAATATATGGCTCAAGAATTAGTTATCCAGTAATAAATTATGTGGTACCTACAGCTGTGTTTGTCTTCAGGTTTCATCATTTTATCTAGCAATAAACTTCTCCAATCTGTTACACACAGACACACATATATATAATAGGTGTGAATAATGAAGAATTAATACATAAGAGGTATTTATGACGTGTTTATTTGGAAATGTTTCATTTTGTTTGTTCATGCCTGTAAACATCATCAGCAAAACATGAAAGACATATTAACAGAACAAAGGGGAAAATCTAGCATTTAAATATATATTCATTTTTTAGCTGCTAGAGTATGTCCATCAAATTATTTCCGTTGCAATTCTGGGCGATGTATCCCACTTTCATGGAAATGTGATGGTGATTATGACTGCAATGATAAAGAAGATGAGCCAGATTCTTGTGATGACACAACTACTTGTCACCCTTCATATTTCAAGTGTCAAAATAATCGATGTATTCCTACTCGCTGGCATTGTGATTATGATAATGACTGTGGGGACTTTTCTGATGAAGTAAACTGTGGTAAGTATATATTCTTTAGTATACTTTTTATTATGTAAACTTTAGAGACATTTTGATGCTGGTAATTAAAATGGAAAATTATTCTTTTGTGATTTGTAATGTTTGTTTATAATAATCCTGTTTAATTATTTATTTTGAATAATAATTTATTATTTATTTTGAATCTATGTTTAAGAAATCAAATTTGTTTATTGCAATATTTTTCTTAATCATTATTCATTTTGTATTCCTCAGAAAACATTAGCAGAAGTTTTTAACTGTGAAGAATTTACATTTATATTGAAATATGATGGACTAATTTTTGTTTTAATGCTTTAAAGTCAAGTGTTTTTTTTTTTTTTTTTTTTTTTACTTAATGGATACATTTAACTTTTATGAAAATGGCATAGTTTTTAGATAATTGTTATTTTACATAATTAAATAACAAAAATTTAAGAAGCTATTAAACTTAAACAAAAGAACAGTGAGTAGTGGGCAGAAGGTTTAGAGTAATATATTAAATAGATTTTAAGAGCAATATATAGGATCTTTAATTATCCTTGTGAAAGCAATAGCTGAGGCATTCTTCTGATTATTGTACTGTTTTGTCATAAAGTATAATTGCACCTTGTGAATGAAAAAAGATCAATTGCATAAACATTGTCGTTTAATGAAATCTTGTTCTTTTTAAGAAAATGCCTATTAAGGCTAAAAATGCTGCCTATTAAGGCTAAAAATATTATTAAATCATATAACGAACTGCAAAACATTTTAACTTATAACTTCTATTTTGAACTAAATTCTCCATTCCGTTTACTAAAAGTGTCATCATTGAAGCCAAAAAGGCTATTTCATTAGTCATACCTCATATACACTTTCCCTTTGCCTGAAGAGAAAGCTGTTCTTTGGTACTTAACTCTTTTTAAGTCTTTGTCAAGTTCTTAAGGGACTGCTTTGTACATTAAATTGTTTGTAATTAATTTAATCTATTAAATTAGGACATTCTTGAAAATGTTGTACTTCCTTAAAACCAACTTCTTTTGGGTAGAGTTTGCTTTTTCCACTTGCATTAATTTAGAATTTTTGTGATTAATGTAATAACAAATAAATAGCTTTGTTATTATTATTATAGTGTATTGATGTTTTTGGTTTTTCAGTATTCTTCGATTAAAGTATTTCTTTAGCATACATAATTCTTTTCTTTTTTTTTTTTTCCTTTTATAGTCAGAACCTTTCATTTTATGAAATATTTGGGACATTCCCTGAAAGTGGCTGGGTGATTTGCTCCACAAAAGAGATAAACTGCTTTTTAATCATTCTTATACTTATATTTTGTATTTTTTCATATCTTAAACTATATATCTTTTGTATTTAAAACATAAATAATTATGATTTCCTGGACTTTTGATAATTGCGACACAGGGTTGAATGTCCTGCATCCACTTTTAGTTCAAAATATTTGCAGTATTATAAACGGTGTTGCTTGCTCTCCCCCCCCCTTTTTTTTCGTTTTGTTGTTGTTGTTGTTGCTTTTGTAAAATAAATCAATAAGTTTTCTTCATGCATTTGTTTAATCCTAGTGAACTGCTACATTTTGATGATGAATAATTTCAATAAGTGAACCATCATTAATTTCCTGTTCTAAAAGATGTTGGGATTTGTTATTTTTGTAATTAATTTTACTATGTCGTCAAATTTGTTCAGATAAGTATTTATTAATTCTTTAGTTATTTTGCTTAAAATTTGCCTCAGAGTCTTTCTTGGGAAATTTGTGTAGCTCAGTTTTTAATACAAGCAGTTTACTTCAGAATGTAACAGTGAAATTCTTTGAAATTCTTTCTTTTGGAACCGACTTTCCAGTTTTGTATATTAATTCTTCATCCGACATTTAGTGATAAACCCCCTTTTATCTTTAATTTTTCTCAAATGTATAACTTTTTCTAAAATGCTATTTCTCTACTTTGCGTAAATTTAGTTATTTTCCTCCCAGTATGAACTTTATTTGCTTGATTTTTTTTTCTGTTTCCATTGAGCCTGAATCATGCAATTTTTATGGTGTAATTTGTTTTCCTCCATTAATTGTGATTCTGTGACATTCTAATTTCCATTTACTAGTTCCTTTTCTCAAACTTCTCAGGAGTGTATTTAAAGCCTTTACTATGTTCTCCTCTTTTTTTTTTTTTTTCCAAGTGATGCATTTGCAAAAGTGTTCAAGGTTTTCTACTTCAATATTGACAGCATTAAAATTTTTTGAAATTTTTATGATCTATTTAATCTTTTTACTTCATTTGAATATAACTTTTTGCTGTTCAAATGGGAGCCATCCCTAAATTAGGTAATAGCTTTCAGCACCGAAGTGTTTTTTTAACCAAAAAAAAAAAGGAGGGGGAAAGAGAAAAAGATTTTTAAAAAAAAGAGCAGTGGAGGGAAAAACTTTAGTTTTAATATAACAGTTAATTATTTTACAAATGCAATCCTTTCACATTTTTCAAAACAATAGCAATACACATTACTTTGAAGGTGAAACCACACTATAGTTTCAAATATAGTGTTGTTTTTTGCTACTCGCATAATGAAAAATGCCTGCTATAAGCTATATTTACATTTACCTTATGTATTTCTAAATTAATTTTACTTTTAAATCATCTTTAATGGTCTAAAATTTTGCAGAAAAGGCAGATATGATGTTCACGTAATGATAAATTGATTAATGGAGGTAAAAATAACAAAACTAGCCTTAAAACTTTTAACACAAATTATTATATTTTTATTCTCTGAGTATAAAAATATTTAAATGCATAAATATAAACATTGTTGAAAATTTTTTGCTTCTTATGGTATTTTAAATTAATGCTTAATATATTTATAATTTTCAGTTCTAAGAAATTGTTCAGAAAGTGAATTTCGTTGTGATAATGGTAAATGCATTAGTTCATCATGGCGATGCAATGGAGAATATAATTGTGATGATCAGAGTGACGAAGTTGGTTGTAGTAAGTCTGAAATATTTGATTGTTTGTATTATTAACCCTTAAAACTGTTGTTACTTATATAAAAAATGCAAATTAGATCATATGATTACTACCTGCCATTAAATCACATGATCACCAGTGATTGAGTAGATAAGATTGCTGAGCACTGCTAATTCAAATCCTGGAAAACATGCGTCTTGTATGAGCATGTCAAAAGTTTTCTCCATGTGTAACATAAATGTAATCCAATTTCATTCATGTGTGACATAATGTGTGTAACATAAATGTACTCCATGTGTAACATAAATGTAATCCAATTCCATATGTAACATAAATGTAATCCTTTGTGTGCACTGTAGTTTTCAATTGAAACAAATGAGCAAACGTGATCTCTTTCTAGGAATTATTTGTTTTGTAGTCAAAGATGTATTTATGTGTCATAACCCCAAATAGGGTTACAAAAACTTATAGTGGGGTTGCAAGGTTTATAAAAATCCTAAAAAATCTGAACCGATGGTATATATCTAAGGGTGGATAACCTCTGCCCATGAAGTTTGAATACCACTAGATTAAGGCAAAGTTGCTTGAGGGCCATCTGTTTCTGGAAAAGGATACATTTGTAGAGAAGTTGGCAATTATCTATGTTACATATTGAGAAAAGTGTTAAGCCAGCTCATTTGCTGGATTTGAACCCAGCTAAGGAACCTGGTAAGTTTTGAACTAGTTTAGTGACTGCACCACTCAGCCACTGGTGAGCCGATCTTTTAGTGCCAAAATTCATTTTAGAAAGTTTTAAGTTATTTCTGTTTATCCTTTTTATTTATTGTTTCTGACCTGTTACTTGCATAAAATGTCGAACTCCCCCCCCCCTGAAAAAAAAGAAGCATCTAGAAGTGCCACGAAGATCAGTAAAGTAGTTAGCACTGCTGAGTGCCATATAATTAAGCTGTATTTAAATCCCAGAAAAGGCTTGGATGTTTAGTATCTGTGCAGTGTGTAACATTTAATACTGGCTCGCCAAAAGTGTCTTGAGGTTTGGTGGTAATGGAAGAGACCCTTGAAACCATCGCCTGCAGATTTCTCCATCAAAATGAGACAGAACTTCCATGCTCTTTTGTGTGTAAAATTAGATGCTCTCTCTAGTGCACATTGGGTAATATTCATGATGATGTGACAACTAAATGATGTATGGTTATTAGCCTGAGCAAAAAATGACTCCTTTTTACTCTTTAGCATTTCACACTTTCAAAGTTTGTTCCTCAGAAATTTTGCTTTCTAATAAAGTCAGTTATTTGAGATCAGTTGCCAATGACAGTGGATTTATCTCCAATGGTCATTGATAAATTCTCTAAAAAGTATTCATCTTACTATCAAAAAAGACATTCTGCTGTTAGAAATAACATTAAACAGCCTTGTCACTCTAATTTCACTTCATCCATCTATCAATTACAAAACTGCATAGACTCTTCAGAAATTCTTTTTTTCACTTGTCAATAAAATTCATTGTTCAATTCTTAAAGATTCCATCTCCGATTTTAATCCTTTAGGAATTTCTAGCATATGCTGATAGTGTGGTTTGAAATGATATTGGTGATACTAAAAAAGCCTTAAAATTTAGCATTAAAGAACATGAAGCTTATGTTCAAAGAGGCAAAGTTAACGAGTCTTTCATAGATAATTATAGTCAGAAATGTAATCACAATTTTGACTTTGTGTCTGCAAAAATCATCCAAAAAGCTTCTCCCATTGGTGAAATGGATTTTCTTGAAGCTTTTCACATTCGAAAAGATTTATCTTGCTTAGCTAATGATTTTAATTGTAATCCAGTCCTTTCTAACACTTTAACAATTCTATTAACTTAATTTTTCAATTTTCATTATTATTTCTGCTGACAGATGATGCTACCTTCTCTTTCACTTTACTTCTTATGGATAAAAATACAACAGTAGTTTTCCTTTCATTGCAGATTTGTTTATTCCTTATGAAGAGAGGACCTGCACCTGTTTTCCCTTGAAATCAGTAGAGTCTTGACTAAAATCCTTGCTAAACACAAAGTTACTGCTTTGCCTAATTGTGTGTTTTACACTTTGACTTGTTTCTCTTCTGTCTTGCTCAATAATAAGCTTAAAGAGCATTCACACATAAAGTCCTGAGCTCTAAGAGTTTAACTCTGCTGACAAGGAACAGTGCAGTTGCATTCATTCATTCATGTTAGCACATGACAAATGTCTTGCTCCTCCCATGATTGTTTTTTTCTAGAGTTATCAAAATCTATAGAAATTTGTATTACGTTGTCAATCAATGTATTGCTATTGGCAATGATGGAATTCCCAAGCCAGCAGCCATTACATTATAAGTAATGTACAGGAGTCTCAGTTAGTCAGGAGAAAATTGAATTTACTGCACATCTGTTTCCTTTTGCTGGGTGTTATATTCTCCATTCCTAAATTTTTATAAGGGTGAGGGAGAAATTTATATATTATTTATTTATTTATTTATTTACTGGCTGGTGGCCCAGATATTAGATCATTCTGGATTTTGGGCATCTGGATTTTTTTGGATTTCTGTTGTATTATCTTTAAGAGAGGTAAGCAAAAGTTTTGTAAAAATTGCAGTTAATTACCTCAAGAGATTTCCATTCTTGAGAGAGAGGGGAAAAACAGATTGTGGCCAGCCCATGGAGGTAGGAAGTATGAAAGGAGAGGCCCTAACTGGTTTTCCCCATACACTGCTTTGAAGCACTGGCAATCCCTTCATGGTGACTAAAACATTCAGCAACTTAGCGTTAAGATCAATGGGTTGTGACACAATCAGATGTAAATATTTTGTAATTATGTTTTCTTTTTCTACAATATTTCAGAGTCCTAAGTATTTGAAAAGTGTACACTTTTAAACATTTCATTCTGAATGGAATTAAATGTTATATTTTCACAAAACAGTTTGCTCAAAATGGTTTAATTTGAATGAAATATTTTCGCAAGTTTTCATTAATTACATTAGAAAAAAATGTTAAGGTAATTTGATTTTATTTGGTTAAGGATTACAGAAATTAAGATCAAAGTTTATTGTATTATTAATATTAAAATTATGCATTATTTCTTTTCTATTTATAGAGCTTCTTCCTAAAATACTTTTTCAAATATGACATGATTTTTTTAGCTTTTGAGGCATCTTTTAAATTGAAAAACCTAAGTCAGTTTATATTTAATGCTCTATTCGGTTCATTTCAAATTAGAGAATATTTATTTTAATAGTGAAATACTTTAAATACTGGTGCGCATTTCCATGTATTTAACTTTCTCTGAATATTTTTGAAAGAACATGGGAATAAAAAAAGGATTTTATTTTTAATATTATATAAAACTTGTAACTGGGTTATTATAAAATGTAAGGGAATAATTCTTTTGATTATACATATCAGATTTTTTTTACCCTTAATTTCAACAATACATATTCTAAAACTCTTATTTATTACTTCCTTTAAGTACACATCGCATAAAATTTGCTTTACAATACCTTTTAATAGATTGCTTTCCAGTGCGAACAATTCTTGCTTAAATAGTTTTATAAATGTATTTGTCAACAGGATTTCAGTTTATGTTTACAATTCAGTGTTAAGGTTATTATATATTTAGATAATATTTATAATCATTATAAATTTATATGCATTTAATAAGTCGATTTCTTCACAGTAACTTTCACAGGATTTTATGAATGAATAAATCCTTCATTTCAGACACATTTATAAATAGTTTAATAAATATTTACATATTTTGTTAAAGGCAATACATGCTTTTGCAAGCACATGCATAAAAACCCATACATATTTCATATTTTTCATTTTCGGCATGTGTAAATCTTTAATTTCTGTGCATTCACTATGCTTTTGGAACATAAAATAAAAGTAGTGAATACTCTACCAAGGATATTGAAAGACGTACATAGTTTTAAAGGTACCATAAGGTATTTATTCTTCAAGCATAACATTTTTGCTAAAATCTGTATTTTTATAGTTCAACAGCTTAGAATTTTATAAAACAAATACATAATCAAAATCACTGTAGTTATCAAAAAATAACCAAGATGTGATTTTTGCATAAATGTCACTAAACTATACAAATTGCTATTATCCATCACATAGTGAATGTTTCTTTTATGTGGAAGTGTCCCTTTTTTTATTTGTATGGAACTGTCGTGTGTCAAAATACTATCAGATCGCTGTCAAGGGAGCTTATGAATGTAAACAAGAAACACCCCATCTGGAGACCGAAGCCTCATAGTAGTATTTCACTCGCAGTGTGGGCTTGGCCCCTTCTTCCTTTTTTATCTTATTGGGCCAGCCATCTATTGGCTATTTGCATGGCAAGCCATCATGGGCATTAAGAATCATGAAAACATTAAAAAGTAATTGATCTGTCACAACATTTTAACTGAAATCTGTATAAGAAACTCTGTCTGCAGATAGTTTTAGATAGCTGAATTAAATGAAACTGGAAGTGAAATACACCAATGTAAAATTTAAAATTAGGTTAAAAGTAACCTTAGTTTGACAGAGATTTTGGAAATTTTTCCCTCATGCACAAATCTATGCCAAACTAAGTTTACATTTTTACTTAAGTTTTAAAAATTCGATTAAATGTTTTATGTTTTAAATAAAAATTAAAGTATTTTGATTTTTTATTTATTTACTTATTAATTCTAGATGTGACTTGCAAAGCGAATGAGTTTGCCTGTACTTCAACGAACTTTTGCATATTATCGGAGTGGCACTGTGATGGTGACACTGATTGTGCTGATGGATCAGATGAAGAAGGCTGTGGTATAGTTTTTTCTATATTTTAAAATATTAGTTATGTGAATTATAAATCTGCAACTTAAAATTTTTTGTTACTTGTTTGTTTTTTTACTTATTATTTTAAAATGTTCAAAAATTATTTATTTTAAAATTAATTTTATAGCACATTTCTTTAATATAAGTCTGTTTTTTAATTAAGTGCATAAATATTAAACTACAATTTATAAAAATATCAAATTGTATTGTATTGGCAAGTATATCAAATTTTTTTGCTAGTAGCTACAACTTGCCAAGGATGGCAGTTTGCTTGTCACAATGGGGCTGAATGTATCTCTTCTCTGTGGCAGTGTGATGGAGAAAATGACTGCAGTGATAACTCAGATGAGAATCCAGCACTTTGTAGTAAATATTACCTTTCTGTTATATTATATTAATTAGTGCAATGTTGAAGTTGACTGTGTAGAAGAAGAATAGTAGTGTGTAGTAATAGAAGTGTTTCTCACATTAAAAAGGCTCACTTTATGCTACATTGCTTTGATGAGAACTATATTAAAACCTCTGTTGGTTTACCAAAGAAAAGTCTTTTGTTTTTATAAAAATAGTATTCAGTACTTGTTTTATGCAGCATATGAAAAAAGTTTATCCTTTATTGTAAAAATAGATTTTGGGTAGTTTTGTAAAATGGTTTGCTTGACTACAGAGAGATAAGTGATAAATTATATCACTCTGAACAAGTCAAGCATATTTTTCTCTTTCAAGCTCTTAATATCATACAGAATATATTTGACTTGTATCGTGAGCAGAAAATTCACAGAAGTAATGGCCTGATGTATATAAATGATGATGTGCCCAAGTGCTCTGCTTCTTGAATGTCATAGTTCTTGATTTTGAACTTTTGGTACTAAACCTTGACAGTGTCATATGATACAGCATTAGTACCTGAAGCTGTATACATGATTGGTGACGTTCTGTTACTGACTTTTTGCAACAGAACTGAAATTAAATCATGGTTCTAAGTTGGTAGTGCGATAGGTCCATTTCAGACACCTTGTACTTAATGAAAACGATACTTTTTTACAAATTTCACAACACAATATTCTAAACTAAGTCTCTTTCTTTTAAATGTCAAAAATTGTTTGACAAAGTATGATAAAATATGCCATTGCAAACTGTTTGCGCAGATGATAATTATGCTGGCAGGAAACTTTTGTTAAAACCGAATAAGTGCTACAATTCAGTTTCTGTAGGATAAATGTATTACAAAATAAATAATATTTCATACAAACAATGGTCGTAGAACTACCAGGCCATTGTAACTTGAGAGACTTGCCCATTCAATTTTGCCATACACTCTCTCTTACACAGTTTTAAATGAATACCAAACAATTGCCATTAACAAAATCTGGGTGTTGGTAGATTAATGCATTATCATTGCTTCTAGAATATCTTAAGTCCACGAGTGTCTTTTCAGTTTTTAAAGGTGACAAGTAATTATTTCGAAGGAAAGAACATTCAAATCTTAGCGTCCTGGAATATCACAAATCTTGCAAAAAATTCGAGATCAGATAATGAATCTTCATTTTTTTTTCATCATTTGAATATTTTGAATCATAATCTAAGAACAGTTAAATGTTTTAATTTGAAACTTTTAAAAATTAATTTATTGAGTCCAACAAAAGAGTTTAGTTAAAAAGCATAATAGGCTTGTTCCAGTTTTAATAAACCTGAATATTATGAGTATTACTCTGTAACAGCTTTAATGCTACATTCTTAATTTACTGGAGCGAATCTGGCATCCTCTTTTCGGTGTTTATATACATAAACTCTTGAAAAAATCCTTCGTCCTCTATGCCTGCCTTGATTTAAAAAGTTTACATAAAAAAGCCTTTTGAAATGATGCATAAAATTTAAACTGTTACTCAAATATTTTTGTTAACTTAATATTCTGAAGATGAATTTCAGTAATAAACAGTTTTAATTGTGAACTTCATTTACTAAATTTTAAATGTATCTTTTAAATAAATACAGTCATATTTTAAAAAACTTTATTTTTTAATTAATCTTTTATTGCATGCAGATTTGAAACTTTGCTTTAATTAAAAATTTTGTATGTAAAAGTTTTATTTTATTTTTTATTTAACTCGTATTCTTATATGAAGAATTCAAGAGATTTGAGAAAATTTAGGATTTATCACACCTTTAATTATTTCTGTTTATTCAAGTTCTATATAGCGTATCGTTATTGTTTTAATAATTGTTTTTGCTATTATATGATGAATTTTTTTAAGGTTTAGGAAGAACTGAAAATTTTTTCTCTTATAAATTAATGATACTTGCTTCTTTCCTGCACATCATTTCTACTTCTGGAATCTTTCAGAGGCTTGCTTTACTTTTTATAAAGCAAGGGAATTAATGGAAAGGGATTTTCTTTGTTTCTAGGCATTTTTCTGCAATTTTATTTTTTTGTACTTGTAGAATATTATATTTATTAAAATTTTTGTTATCAAATGCATAAAAATTTGAATCCTTAGTTATGTTATCTCTAGAGAAAGGGAGAGCAACTTTTAGTTTCTCCCCTTCTTTCTTTCTTTTAAGTAAGGTTTTGCTGCCTTGCTTGCTGATGTTATTCCTAATACATGTTTGCTATCACTTACAGTGTTAGCTTTAGAGTGCTGATGTTTCTTTGTAATGTAAATATATATGCAGACACATCCAGTGACATTTTATTCAGAAATATGTTACTTATAAATTTGCATGCATCTAGAAACAAAAATGCACAATAACATAATATTAAGTGGATAATATTTTATTCATCAGACTACTAGAAAATAGGTAATATTTCAGCATTTTATTAAATAATAACTTCTGTCAGTTTCAAGTTTGTTAATTAAGACTGATATTTTCATGTATTCATAATTTTAACTGTAATATATTAAACTTCCTTCTCCTGTGGCACAATTTTTGGAAATTTATGCCAAAATAAGCTTTAAATACTATATTTAATCTGTATATATATATATTGTAGGCAAGACAGCTTGTCCTCCTGGGCGTTTTCGCTGTGGTAACAATTTGTGTATACCTGAAAGCAAGATATGTGATGGTCAAGATGACTGTGGTGATAACTCTGATGAAGAAGCCATTCTATGTAAGTTTCTGGTTATTTCCATTTCTTTTGGGAGGGATGTCAGTGTGTTCTGTGTGTTAGATTAATTCATAGGCAATCAAAAGGTTTTAGATAACTTTTAACATAGATCTTTTTAAAAAACACATAAATTACTGATGCATTGATCCTTTTTTTTGGGGGGGGGGAGTATTTTGGTAAAAACATACTAAATATTTCAAAATTTGTAGATTTTTTACTCTGTTCATAGTTTTGGTTTTCTGTTGCCTCCCCTTCCTGTTTTCTTTAAGATTTTTCTCTTGGGAATGATATTTCTTCTTTCCCTCCTTTACTTTTATGGGTTCCCTTAGTGTATTATTTTTAGGGTTTCTTGCTTTCTCTTTGATTCATTCAGGTTTATTAAAAATAAAAGACAGCTTCGTCCATTTAAAAGTTTGAGACTTCTTGTGCTGTAACTAGTATTGCACATACTTAAATTATTTATAAAATTTTCAGGGCTTTATTTTTTTTCATCCAGTCCACTGAAGATGTAATACAGTAACATATCTTGACAGGAATTAACACATCCTAACTTGCTTCCATTAAAATATCTTCTGTTTTAGGAAAGAGATTTATATTTGTTTGCTTTTATGCAGCCAATATCTTCTGTGAAAAACTTAGTGGCTGAACAGAGGGAAAAAATAATTGCTGACAAGCAATTTATTACAAATGAAAATGTCATTCTGAATCTAAGACTACTTTCTCAAAGTGAAATCTCACCCAAGAGAGCAAATTTTTAGAAAATTTCAGAAATTTGGAAAACTGTCATGATTGGACTGAAGAGGATTCTAAGAGTTTACTTCCACAGAGTAAACTAGGAACTCTTTAACTGTGCTAAGAGATGTGCAACATTGGGGGAAGAAATGCACATGAAAGTTTAAACAGCGAATAGGTTGTTTTTGTCATTTTTTGACTTTTGTGAATTCAGTCTTAAAACTCTGTAGATGCATTGCAAATTTTAAAAGTTTATATATAAGTTCTAATGCAACTTGTTAGTAATGTACACAAACCATTTCCACACAATATGCTGCATATTATTTCCTGTTTTCACTTCAATTTTGTAAGTTTTTTGTTATACACACTCTTTGGAAGTCATGTAAAGATATAAGTGAGGAAATTTATTTCTTTAATAATCTATTCATATTTTTTGTTCTGTGAGAGATACATGTATATTATATTGATGATAATTCTTCTTTATAATTCAGATAACCAAGAATTTTAAAATTTCTCAAATATATTCAGTAACTAGCAAGCTTTTGAAATATTTATAAAGTTTCATGAAATATCAATAATAATTAATTTTATTTGGAACTTATGCAAATCAGTTACTTCAAACTGTTTTTGTTCATAAAATTATTTTATTTCTAGGTAAACATTACAGTAATTGTGGTAGTCATGAATTTCAGTGTGCAAGTGGGCATTGCATAAATGCAACTTTTCATTGTGATCATTTTGCAGATTGTGAAGATAATTCTGATGAAACTGATTGTGGTAAGTTAATTGGGGGGAAAAAAACTGTATTGATTTTTTTTTTATCATGATATACACAAGTGCCAGTATTTGGCATTTTGTGTAAATACAAAATATCTAATATCAGTTTTATTTATTGTTAGATAATGGGAGTAAGTTATAAGTATGTATTGTAGTGTAGTGTATATTATTAATAGTTATTTGTGTAACTTGTGTTATGTTTGATACATGGTGAAAAAAAAAGAAACTTTTGTTTTAATAGTCGTAACATATACCAGTGCAAGGTCAATTTCTTTTCAGGCTTTCTGTTTCATACTTTATCTACCTGTATTTTGGCTTTTTAGTGCATTTTTAAGAGCAATTATGTATTATTTTTATAAAGCCAACTAGACAGCAATGATTAATTTTTAATATTTTTGCATCCTCATTCATTTTTTGGTGTCCTCTGCTATGTTAGGCAAAGAGTTTGTATCAAGCAATTCTAAAAGTATTAGTTTATGTTTGTGATTCATATCATTTAAAATTATGATAATTTAAGTCCGAATAGTTCTATTATGGCTTTCACTACTGATTCTAAACATCAGAAAATAAAGCTTAAAAAAAAGTATGTTATTGACTTACTTCTGCTTCTGTTTTTCTTTTGGAAAAGGCAAGACCAATCATTATATTTTCCAAATTTTCAATATATATATATATATATATATGAAATAATAAAAACGAATTTAGAAATAATGGCCAACAGGAATTTTGATGTCATAGAATACCGAGATGCCGATCCACACTGAATAAGAAATTTGCCAGTCGAGGCAGATTAAATCTTCATTTTATTTACCGTAAACATATTGCGGCCACAAACAGCTTGTCACATTATTTGTGCCTATTTCAAGAGGTTTACATTTTGATAACTTTGCAGCAAGAAGAAAGCAGCAGACAGCAGTCTAACTAGGCCAAAGAGTAGCAAGCAAGTGCATTAAGTTCAGGATGAAATCTTAATTCAGACTGAGTTAGTTTTGGTTCTCAATGCATTTTGATTGGATAGTAAATACTTCTGTAAAATTATTATTGGCTGCTCGAGTTTTAATTCCATTTACATCATCAGAATTATGTAAGAGTCATATGACATGCATTAATATAGAACTGACGCAGTGCATACAGAGGTTATTATTTTTAGAATTCAGAAGGGAAATTTACGTCGCTAATTTAATGTTTTACATATTCTTTATTTTTCATACGTGTATATATATATAATATTTGGCTTTATTCCCCAAACAGTTTATTTCCCTTACACATTCAATTTTTTTTCTAGTAGATTCTTGATTAATTTCAAGCTATGGGAATTTGGAGGCAAAAGAAGTGCAGAAAAGTTTTCTTCTATGCTGTTACTAGCTCTTCATACCTATCTGTGTGATATAATACATTAGCATGCTAGAATATACTATCATTCTCAGGGTGAAAAGTCTGCATGTTTGAGTGTACATGGTCTTCAAAGATTGATGGTTACTTAACCCATGAGTGCATGGGTGGAAAAAAATGCCACAAATGCACAGGTTGGGTCTGTGAGACCCATTATACCTCACATCAGCTATATTGTGTTTGCATCATTTTTAAACTAAACCAACTTGATCTTCTTTTAGTTAAACATATTTATGATATTAAAATCCTAAAATAGTTTAACAAAATAAATTTTTATATTCTTATGAACTTTTTTTTTAACAACAAATGTATCTTTTTAGATATTATAGTGAACTTTAACACAAAACAAAATAATTAAAATAAAGTAAGTATTTGATAAAAGTATTTTGTATTGCTGATGACTAGCTGACTCAAGATTATGATTCATATTTCATTTTTATATTCATTGAAAAAAAAGGACAACATGTTCTAAACAAAGATATTTTTTGCACTTCTCACACAGCAGTGCAAAAAATATCTTGAGTTTTTCTGTCCTTACAATAGGCATATCAGCCCCTTTTTCCTATTCATTTTGATTCTCCAACTCTACTACTTTCCCTGACAATTTTTGTGCAGCAATATGAATGTTCCTTCTAATGTTTTTTGGCACTGCTCTTTCTTTTTTTGTTTTTCTGTCAAATCGAACACAAGTTTTTTAAAAATATTCTTCTGTTTTTGGCTTCAGCCTTATCAGGTGCAATTAATTTGAAAATTAAATCTGAATTAAATATGAAGCTGCTACATTTAGTAGGACTTAAAAAATTACCATTGACCAACATTTCGTGTTTTGAGCAATGTTATAATATGCCACTCTCTCATTGACACAGCCAACATCATCTTTTGTTTCATTGGCACTTAGGATTTTAGGCTTCTTGTCATATATACTGTCATCATGATGCATGGACGACAAGAGGACCACTGTTTTACCCCACTTGGGAATGTATGAAACTAAAGTCATATCATCTTAGAATCCTAACAAACTCCTCAAACAAAGGTAATGCTGTGGCCAAATTATCAGGATTATTGAGATTTAAATTTTCATAAAGTCCTGCAAATACATAGCAGAAATTTCGTACCACACAGTTGTCTAAATTCTAAAATTTAGAAAGTGAAATGAAATTTTGAAAAAAAAAAATCTTACGCATGTAGATGGGTTGAGTTTCACTGACCCAAAGCAATTAATATGATGAAATAACTCCTGCCTGAAAGAACCTGATTTGTTGGCAATGCATGTGTTAAATAATGTATGAAAGATAGGAAGATAGATGGAACATCAGCAGTACAGATGCTGCCATCTGTCTGAAATAATAAAAAAATGCATTTGCCTGGGTCTCAACCCAACACATGCAGTGGAAGCTTTATTCAATCCATAGTTTCATTTACAATGATGAATGGGGCCATAGAATACCAAGAAAGCATACCCTAGACCATAAATGTTCCCTCTGCCCACTTGTATTCATTGACAAGTGGTTGAGGGATGTTTTTTCTCTGATGTTTCTTCCCATATATGTCAACATTCATTCTTCCAGTAAAACAAAAAATGTGATTCATGGGAGAAGGCAACCTTTTGCTAATCAGCTGGTCTATTGTTGGTACAAATTCCAACATTTTCCACCAATGCATAGTTGTTAGCTTAGGTGCTGCGCATCATCTGTCTACTGTGGAACCCCATATGTAGCAAGATTCATTGAACTATCATTTTGTACATACTTACAGTAGCCTTCCTATTCCTGTAAGTTGTTCCATTATAGCATCTTAATCAACCTGAATACACTACCACAGCTGGCATTTATCTCTTTCATGTATGGTTATGGTTCTTCACTGTTCCTGTGCTGCATATTTTGCATAATGCCATTTTGTCATTCATAATACACTTTCACTACAACAGTACACAAATAGTTCATAAACTGTGCAGTTCCTGAAATACTGCCATTCTTACACTGAAAACTAATAATAATTTTTTTATAACCAAGTGTGATAAATCTGCCTATTTGTTCTTGCCAGCAGCAATTGAAATATTTCCCAAATGCAAGACTCTTTATATACCCTCCAAATCTACTGCCTTTGTTTCACTGGTTGTTTAGCACTGGCACTGAACATAAGAGGTGGTCACATTAATTTAACTCATCCCTGTGTATGCTTCAAATATAAACTACTGTGTATTTTAATTTTCAGAATATGGACCTTGTAGCTTTGGAGCTTGCTCACAACTATGTACTGAAAAAAAGAAAGATAGTTATGCCTGTGATTGTGTAGCTGGTTATCATCCAGTTCCAGGTGAAAAAGGATCATGTCATGCAGAAGGTAATACTGTTTTATGAAGAAAAATCTTTAATAGCAGATAAAAAAAATTGTGTCAATTAGAAGTGAAACGCTTCAGTGAATTTGAATATTTCAGTAATTGAATACATCAGTAATTTAATTTTTCTATTCTCTGTTGAGAAGCATTTGATGAACTTTTGTATAATGCAGGTTTCTCAAGTACTTTTCAATATAGAATACAAAAAAAAAAAAAAAAAATTTCTTTTTCAAGTATTTTGTAATCAGACAAACTCATCAGCTTCTATCGTTATATTCTTCAACTTTCCAGTTCTAAAATAGTGTTGCTTCTCCCCCCCTCCCAAACTGCTTGCTTATTCAAAAAGATTCATTTTTATTTATTATTCTGATGAATTTTTATTTTATCATGGCATAATAGATTTAAAAATTTTTGCTGTTAATTTAAGTTATTTACCACTTTGCCAGAAATAATTTAAGTTATTAAAATTAATATTTATTATGTTTAAAGAAATTATTAAAGTGATTTGTTAATGTGTATCAAATTGTTTGCAAATTTAACAATTAAAATTTGTGATGCGTAACCCCGTCTCTTTTCTTTCCCCCCTAATTTGAGGTTAAGAAACTGTTATTGCGTAATTTACAAATGCTTTAAAATTTAAACATGTTGAAAGACCATAGACATGAATTTAAAAGAGTTATTAGAAGGTAGTTCAGGTTAATAATTGTCTGTTATGCTGTTTTCTGCAAAATTGCTGTTTTGATAAGATTTTCTTGTGTATTTCACTAACATAGAAAATAATTATTTAATAACATTTTTCTTCATTTTGTTTACTCTGTATCATCAGTCGTATAATCAGTTGCCTTAATAATTCAGTAAATGATGTACTACAAAACCTGATTTCTTAGTTTTAGATAGTGATTAGCTTCTTTTGGAAGTGATATATTGCTTCCAAATGAATTGTACAAAGCACTGCTATCTCTCACATTGCCTTGCCAAAATTTTATTTTAAAAATATGCTATTCTGATGCATATTTACTATTATTTTAGAAAATAAATTTAAAATTATTGTACCTGTGGTAGAATAAATGATTAACCAGTTAATAATGTTAAATGCATTCAGCTTTTGGAGTCATCATGAAAAAGCTAAATGTATTTAACATGTCCCAGCACTGACAGCACATCATCACCAGCTGTGTCAAGAAACATCGGAATTGGACATTATAAGAATGGAAAAAAGTTGCATGCTCTGGTGAATCACGTGTCCTGGTCCACCACATCGACAAGTGTATGCCAATACGCCGGTTTCCAAACGAAACCCTGGCTTCTGGATGCAGAGTTGGGTGGAGACAAGCTGGTGGTAGGGGTATTATGGTGTGAGCAATGTTTTCATGGAGCACATTATGACCCATAATTCCCATAGAACAATCCCTGATGTCTGTGCACTACATGAACATCGTTGCAGACCAGGTTTACCCATTCATGACAACAATATTTCCAGCAGGGGAAGGTGTTTACCAACAGAATAATATCATAAGGTTTGAATCATCAGGGAGTGGTTTGAGGAACATTCCGTGGACTTTCTTGTCTTGGCCTCCAAATTCACCTGACATTAATCCAATAGAGCATTTGTAGCCTCACCTTGAAAACCAAATTCATGCTGTCACACTACCCCCTCTCAATGTGCGGGAATTGCAGGACCAGTTGGTGAGTGCTTGGTACCAGATACCTCACAGATACCTCACAGATATCAGCACCTTGTGAAGTCAGTGCCATACCGGGTGCTGGCAGTTTTGAGGGCTAAAGGTGGTCCTGCATATTATTAACTGGGTGGTCATAATGTAATGGCTCTTTGGTCTGTATATATATATATGTATATATGTTGTGATTATATATGCTTTAAGATTTAGGAAAATAAATCATATTGTAACAAACAGCCATAAAAATATAGTATATGAAGTTACTATATTTTCATTGTTTGCTGCAATTAAAGTAACATGAGATTAATACATGAAGTAATGTTATTCAATATCACGTAATAAAATTGGTAGTTTCTAAATTTTGTTAGTAGTAGTTAGTAGCTAACGGTTTTATGGCAATTAGAAAAGGGCTAGTATTTAAAGATTAAAACAGTTTTCATAGGTACCTTGTCTAAGATAGAAAGGCTGTAGAGTCATTAGGTTTATGGGTTTAAAAGTTGTGAAAAATGTGTAATACCATCACTAGAATTTGAACTGTGGATCTTCCAGTTGCGTACTAGAATGCAATCCAGTTACACCATGAAAGCATGCAGTATGGAGAGAGAAAATACATTATATATTTCCCCTCTTAAAGGGGGACTGGGAATAAGGAGACCAAAACACCAAATTGTGCTGGTGATGAATTATTGTCCACCACCTTTTAGTTCAGGCATTAGGTTTATCAGTACAGGAGGAATGAAAAACATACAGTGGGATTTGAATTCCAGACCATCTGACTGGCAGCTGAACATGCTATCTAATACCACAAAGTGACAGTAGGGAAGGAGAAAATACCTAGTAAGTCATATCTTAAAAAGTAATAATTTTCTCTATTTTCAGTGATAAATATTTCTATTGAAAAGGTAGATCATTGTAAAATACATAGATTCAGTGATTTGAAATATCTGTGAGAAACTGCTATTGTCTGAAAATGTTCAAGCCTTAATATTGTTTAACCTGTTCACATGAGCTATAAAGACTAATTTTTTTTATATCTTGAAACTGTTTAATTAAGTATTCACTTGTCATGAAACAGAAAAACAAATCAACATGGTCATGTTTCTTGCTTTGCTTTAAAAGTAGTAAATTTTTAATTTTCATCGTAACTGAATTTCTTTGAGCCACATTTAATACAGTGAATGTGGGGAATATATATGTCCCAACACCTGGAAAAGATTAAGCTGATGTGGAAATTTAACAAATGAAGATTTAATTTTATTTCTAGTAAATTTGATAAATATTGTTTTATTCATATATTTTGATATATATGAAAATAATTTGTGTTTTAGGTAAAGAAGCTGTGATATATTTAGCAAGTGAAAATGAGCTGAGGCAAGTAAATCCATACAAACCATCAGCGGGAGATTCAAATGATGTTCTTAGTCCTGAAATTAATAAAAATCGAATTGATTCTGTGGATGTTCTGTATACAGATACAGAAATTGTAGTATTTTGGGTTAATGTCCATCAAAGAGCTATATATCGTTACAGATATAGTATTTCTAATTCAAGTAATTCAAATCCCAGACTGAAAAGAGAAGACAACCCTGTGGCTATTGTAAGTTACTTTCCTTATTTAGCCCAGTATTATTTAATTTACTTTAAATGCAGCATTTTAAATTCTAATTTTGCAGAGAATAAGGAGAATTATGGGTTTCCCCCCCTCAATTGATTTGAGTTGAAAGTAAATGCTATCTCTAATGCTTTTTGTATATATTATTCAAGTATTCAAGTTTTTAAATCTCTTTGTCCAGTTTATTTAAGAAATACTATACTATGTATAATATAGTATCCAAGCTTTCAAATCAATTGGTTCAGTATTAAATCAGTATTTAAATCAATTTGTTTGTTTGTATTGACGAAAAAATATACTGTAGTAATTTGTTTTAAAAATATATGCTATAATATTTTATTACCAATATTTTTGTAATTCATTATTATTGTTTAATAATAACTGGTTTCATTTTTAATTAAAAGTATATTGTAAAAGATAATTGTAAATAGGTCAGTGGAGTCATTGTTGGAGTTATAAATCTCAGTTCTAATTTATTTTATTCTTTTTTTGTGTCTATGCAGAGTATGGGAGATTCAGTGGAGAATGGAGAATCTCATTTAAGATCTTATTATGAAGAAATGAAATTATTAACTTAAGCATTTTTATTTTGAGTTATTATTGAATAAAACTTCTTTATGGAAGTTCGTTTGATATATCTGAACTAAATCTTATGTATAAACCTATCAAATACTCAGGTTTGAATGTATGCTAATTAATATGGAAATATTGATTCTGATGAAAATATTTTGCAGTATACCAAAATACCTGAAATCAAGGCTAAATAATTATGTCTTTATATTCAGTACAGGTATTTGCTATTCTTAAGCAATGGCCTGTTTTGACATTTATATCATTAGTATAATTGATAAATGATGTTTTAATTTCCATTTATTATGTATCTTTGCTTATAAAATTTCTCTCTATCTTACTTACACTGTATTGTATACATCAAAAACAAAAGTTAATGATAGCAATATCTATCCTGTTGGTATGATGTTAAGGGAGTTGGTTGCCGTAGTCATGGGTACAGTTTCAAATCATTTTGAAGAGATGGATGTTTGTAAGTGTGTAGTATCTTTGTGCCACGGAGACACATAAAGTACTATTGAATGAAAAGTTCTTTGTGGTAAGGGAAGAGAGGTAGGAGTCTTTTGGTTCTACCTTCTGAAGTGAACTATTTTGAAACTGTTTGCTGGTGTAATTTGGTCAACCACTGTGGTGTACCTTGGACAATATTCACGATGATGAAATGACTAAATAACCATTGGGTTAAACCATACCTGGCAAATTCTTAATTAGCAAAGGATGGAGCCATTGTGGAGATGAGGTTGATAAAGTTCTTTAATAGCTTCATTATCTTATTGATTTTAATCATCTGTATATTTTTCTTTCTTATATATTCCCTTTATTTAGATGATAAAGTCTTGCTTGCAATTTATTATGAAGTAGGCTATTTAGTAGGATTTGCCTGTGTGTAGAACTTTTCGTAGGACTGTTTCCATGTATGTTATACACTCTTGTGCAAAATTAAGAGAATTTGCAAATTATGATAATTGAACCGAGAGTACTTAATTATGTGACCAAAGAATTATGCAAATATTTGGAGTGAAATATTTAAGTGTTCACATGCATTTCTAAATACATGAGGGATTTTCAGCTATTTGTGTGCTCATACTCCTTCATTACATTCGCCATGTTTCTCGCAAGGGAATTTTATAAGGTATCAGGTAAAATTAATAGCCACAAATGTGTGGATGATGAAAGGAGAACGAGAATTCTGTAGATTTGTCTGTAGATTGGAGGCATGCCAACTGCAATTGCAGGTGACTACAGAGCTGAACGTAATGCCCAGTATTCTCTGCAATTTGTGGAAACTTTGTTTCAGGACACTAGATCTATATCAAGAAGACATGGACAAGTTGAACCAAGATTCACAATGGTGAATGAAAATCATTATTTCGTACGATCAGTATTGTGACACAGGAGTGCTACAGCTTCACAGTTCTCACATGAGCTGTATGCTGCCACTTCAACTCGAGTTTCATAGCCTGCAGTTGCCTGAATGCTTCATGAGATAGGGCTGTATGCCTAGTATGGTGCAGACAATATGTTCCCTGGACAAGACTTCAGTAGGGTACTGTGCTTTTTACAGGTAAATCAAGATTCAGCTTGAACACTTATTCTCATTGTACCTCTATTTAGAGAGAGACTAGAACATGATACCATCCCTCCCTCATCAAGAAAAAGGATCATTATGGTGGTGGAGATGTAATGGTTTGGACAGGCATTATATTTGATGGTCCCACAGCCCTGAAGTTTTTGACAAGGCTCCTTAAGTACTGCGATATATAGAGAAGAAATCTTAAAGAACAATGCCACACTTTTCAGGGACATAGCTGGTCCTGGGTTCCTGGTAACAGACGACAACGCTCATCCACATAGGGCTGAGCTAGTTAGTGATTACCCGGAAAGTGAAGATATTGACTGTATGGATTGGCTAGCCAGATCTCTTGATGTTAACCATATAGAACATGTCTAGGATGCTTTTGAGAGGACAATTTCACCTTGCCATTCCTCTCCAAGAACTATACCAAACGTGAAAACTGCCTTGCTACCAGAGTGGGATCAACTGCCTCATGACCAGTATGCCATCACGGTGTGGAACCTGTCTGGCTGTGAGAGGAGACCACACCCCCATGTACTCATTTTCAGTTTGACATTGCATCATGAATTTTGGATATATCTGCACTTCGAGCTTTACTGGTTGAAAATCATGCATACATAAAATGACTTTTGAATGGTACATCTCTTTCTCTGTGATAAATGTATATTCATACCAAATTTTGTTAAAACCTGTCCATCAGTTTTTCAGAAATTCAACATAATGTTCAAATTCTGTTAAGTTTGCACATGAGTGTATTAACATATGTACTGTGACTAAGAATGTTTATGTAGAACTTATGTAGTATCAGTATAATGTAAATCTCATATTTGTTAGTAATTGCCATTCTTTCTGTATATGTTTAATAGGGTTTTATTGGGGGCGGCATGATTTGTTCTGGCTATCAGCCAACACTGCAAATCATGCCAAATACATTTGCTTGGGATTAAGAACTGACATTTTGGCTATGAAAAACAGGTCTAGGAAAAAATTTCTATTCCTTGAGAAAATATAGTTCAATAATTAACATCTTTTTGGCAGTCTGTACGTCCACACATATCCGTTTGATCTCTGCAATATGTAGCATGATTTATCACTTTAGAAGATGTATTCTTCAAATGTCTGCTAGCTATGCATACACCACTGTGGTCAGTGGGCAGTGCTCCATATAGTGTAATTGGCTAAACTGGCTTAAATATTGCAATGACTTTACCACAAGTAGGAGATACTGACAGTTAGTTTGGGCTCCTTAAGTCAAAGGGATAGTTTTGTAATTTCTTTGTATTTCTATTTCAGTCTTATTCATTTTTACATGCCGTACCTAGAATTTACTCTAAGTGTTATGTAGAAGGATGAATTCAGTGGTCACCATAAAACACACTGTATTGAGCCTAAATCAGCTTGCATTATGCAGTATAATTTCAATGTCAGAGGTCAATAGGTGTCTTCATGATCTCACTTTTTTTAATCATGATATGCATGTTCTTGATAGCATCAGATATTGCTCATGATGTATGGGCAATACTATTTGTTTTCCAGGCAGTGTCTGGTTATTAGTGATGACATAGTATAGGAAGAACTGTGGAAGCACCCAAGAACCCAATGTGTTCAGCTTCTATGAATCAAACTCCAGAAGAAACTATCCTGGTTTTTATTTACAGCAATTGAATGGGATGGCTACTTGGGTTTAGTTTTCTGCAGTTAGTGGGTTTTGTTTGCTATATCTCACCAAACCTAATGCATAAACCTCTTATGATTTTCTTCATGCATAACATGAATATAAATTAATTTCCCTCGACACAGTATAAAGTCCTTCCTAAAATTATCTAGAAAAGCATTTCTCTTGAAGCAAATTGTCCTTGAGTGTTTTAACCATGATCGATTACCTAACGTAATGTAATATCATGCTGAATTGGTAAATCTTATGTCCATTAATATTATATATCTTATAAAATATTATATATTGAATTAAATCTTTAAAAAAATTCTACCATTTACAAGCAGTTTTTTTTTTCTTTGTTGGTTTGAAGGTAATAAAATTTTCAAAATTTGGTCTGATTAAAATTATTCATTTTGTAATATTACTTTTATGCAAACTGCTACATGAATATGAAATTGAACATAATCTTTGAGATTTTATTTGAAATTGACAACATTAATTATCCTATCATTATGCATAAACATTCATTTTCTTATCTTTTAGGTGGATCATTTAATTGAACCGAAAAGCATCTCGGTTGATTGGATAAATCACCATGTGTATTGGGTGGATGCTGGACTTGATGCAATATCTCTTGCATCTTTTGATGGAGCTCTGCAGCAAACTGTAATATCAACAAATCTTGATCAGCCGAATGATATTGCATTAGATCCAGAAGATGGGTTAGTAAATCCAAAATAATCAGGAATAAAAGCACAGTACTGCTGCTACAATTAATTGTATATTATAATTTAAGTGTGTAATCTGCTTCACTTTCTACCTGACTAAAAAACTTTCAGAACCTTGTACTAAAAAAGGTAAGGGGGAAAATATGCGAGGGAGGAGCTATGCAAGTAAATATTGTATATGTTACCATCATGCAAATATTTTTTTCTTGTTTTGTTCAATGAGCATATGTTATGTAAAATATTATGACTTATTTCTTGTAGTTAATCAATAATATCTCATAATTTTTTAATAGCATAAAAGCAAAATATTTATTTTATTATATTTTGAAATTTTATGTGAACTTGTTAAGGTTTTTATATATTACCTTCATTATTTTGGATTAGTTCTTTACATTAATAAAAATAGCTTGAAAGTAAGTAGGCAAACATTAATTAAGTGGGTTTAAAATGCATTGTAGAGTAATTAGGTGTTTTGAAATGCAAGACGTGAAAAATATGCCATGCCCTCACTGGGACTCAAACTTGGCCTGTCAAATACATGGTGAGTGTGTCACCATTACACCATAAATGCATGCTGGAAGGAGGGAGAAAATATCTTATATACTTCCCTTTTAAAGGGTGACTGGAAAATAAGGGGCCCAATCGCCAAATCCTTATGGTGACGAATTATTGTCCGTGATCTTTGTGTTTGGGGGCCATTTGCAGAGTCATTAGGTTTTTTGAAGCAGAAGATGGGGAAAATGTGCAATGCCCATGCCAGGACTTAAAACTGGCCTCTCAAAGCATGCTGAGTGTACTACTGTTACACCATGAAGGCACTGATGGAAGGAGGGAGAAACTGTCTTATAACATATATGATACGTCTGCATCCCCATTTTCTAACCTACTGGCCATCTAAATGAGGCATCTGATTTTATGTTAGGCTATTTTTATTAATTTCGATTAAAAAGTCTTAGTTTAACAGTGTTATAACAAGCAATTCTTGCAGTAATGAGTGAAATTTATTATTTTTAAATTATGTGGGATATATTAAATACATTTAAGCTTTCTTTTATGTGTTATTATAGCTACTGTAAAATTCCTTATTAATAACGTTAAAAAATGCTAATCTTTTTTTTTTTTTTTTTTTTTTTTTTTTTTTTTTAGATACATGTTTTGGACGGATTGTGGTGTGTATGCAAAAATAGAACGAGCACAACTTGATGGAAGTGAAAGACAGATAATTGTTGAAAAAAATATAATTTGGCCGACTGGTATTGCAATTGATCATCCTGCGAAAAGAGTCTATTGGGCTGATCCTAAGGCCTCTCGAATTGAATCTGTTAATCTGGATGGAAGACATAGGCATATAATAAAAGCATTTAGTTCTGGTATAACACAGTTTATTCACTTTAATTTTGAAACTAAAGTGACAATGGAATATTGGAAAATAGATTATTGTTTTTAATTCTTTGTGCATAATTTTAGTGGATATTTCATCAGTGACAGAAAATTTTAGAAAAATTTAATAATTTAGTATGCATCTTAACAATTTCTGTGACAGTTTACATTTTTTATGAATTTATGCATTTTGTATTTTATGATTTCTACATTGTGGGATATATAAGTTCTAGTTGTTTAATATGAGAATTATACCTTTCTGCAGTGGTAATAAAAATGGGGATGATAAGAATGGGTTAGTTTTCATTTGTAATGTTAATATGTATTTGTAATATTAATGCTTAAAAGAGAAGGTTTATTAAAATAATTCATATATTTTTTTATTTTATAATTTTTTATGGCTGTAAGCTTTAAATATTCATAGAATACTTTTTCTCTCATTGCTGTTTTTCTCTACCATTGCCAGACTTAAAAAAACTCATCTTTGAAAGTAATGACATCAAGTTTGCTCCTTCAAATCAGCAGCGGCCGAGCGGTAAAGACGCTGAACACTGGTAGTTCGATCCGAGGTTCGAATCCCACGAACGGGCTGGCTGCATGGGCGTTTTCGTGGTTTTCCCCATGTGTAATGTGTATACGAGCCAGTTTCCCTTAGAAAGTCCTCCACGAAGGCATCCCTCCCTTTAGGCAGATAGCCCTCATGTGCTTTGCCATAATTGAATAACCTAACCTAACCTAACCTTCAAATCAGCTCTTGATCAAAAATAAAAGTACCATAATTTCAGGTAGATAAGCTGCACTAGTGTAGACACCGCTCACATGATATTTGCGTAAAAAATGAAAGTTTGTCAGATAAGCTGCACTGTCATATATGCTGAGGCAAAGCATTCGAAAACCTGGCATTTATTCATTTATTCTGTAATTCTCTTCCATACTGATATAATCATCATTAATAACATTTTATAACATTTACAACACAACTGTAATCAGTAAATAAATAAATAAAAAATGAGCAAACATCTTACCTTGAGCTTACCAAAACTGAACTCTGCTGACTAAGTTTTTTTTTGGGGGGGGGGGGGACGGG
>KK116206.1:254624-266580 GCA_000611955.2 Stegodyphus mimosarum
AGTATTGTTTTAATTTCAAATAATTATTCATGCAGTGACTGAATATACAGGGAGTTTAAGTAGTATGGCCACCATTTTGCATACTGGTGTTACCATTTATGGCCAGTTAGTTAATGATATAGCATTAATAATTAACTGACCATTTGGTCTTTACTGTTATTTTATCTATTTAAACCAGTTGTTGATACTGATGACATTCCTAAACTTTGACTCTATGCTGACAAGTTGTGTGATGCTCAAGGATCAGCCTGATTGTCACATCGCCTCTACATTATCCTTTGGGAATATCCTCTCTGAAATGAATTGTAAATGAATATGGTATAATCAGCTTAAATAGCTCTAGGTAACATCACTGAAGCATGTAATCTTTAACAAGAAAGACTTGATTGCAAACCTACTTCATTTAGTCAATGGAAATTTTCTGTAGAAAAATTGGAGCATTGTAGTCTTTTAATGTATTTTGACAGAATGCTGCCAGCTGTAGATTATTAGGCACCTGCTGCATGATATCAGATGGATCAATTTTTGCATCATGATTTTTATCTTGTTGCTCCAGTTTCAATTCTTTGATATATGTGTGGCATAAATGCAAGCCATTTCCCATAGAAAGTCCTCCATGAAGGCATCCCTCCTCTTTAGAAGATAGCTAGCCCTCATGAGCTTTGTCATATTTAGTTTACCTAATCTCAGTCCAGTGTGCCATATTACCTTGTCTATTATGAGATTTGACCCATGATTAATTATACCACATTGAATTTTTGTCACATTAGGGTGCAAATACCAACAAGCTATTCATTAGCCTATCAATAAATTTCTAGGAAACTCATCAGGTCAACAAAATTATTATGAATGTCATCTCAAAATAATTTTTTTTTATAAACTTTATTCTGGTGCAGAAAATAGTGAGGGGGACTGTTTCCGTATCCGTTTGAAAGTCTTAAAAATTAACAAACTAGCTTTTCTTTTTCAATGACACTAATAAAGTTTACTGGGAACTGCAAAAATTTGTATAACTTGCTTCTCTAGAAAGAACCTGAATGTTACCTAACCATGCAATAAAATTTCCATGTATTCTGTTTTCTGTGTGGAGTAGTTTATATTTACGAACAAAGTTATGCAGAAAAAAGGACAACTAAAGTAGCAACTGTAAAATTGGTCTTATCTTGCAGAAAGTTAAAAACATTTATTTGCTCTGAGTTTTGCTCTTTTGATATCTTTTCTGCTTCCAGTGAAACATAAAACTTTTATGATATTTATTTTTCTAAAATTTAGTAATAATAGCATGCTGCTAAAATTAATGATGAAAAGTCTTATGTGTTTGACTTCTTTTTGACATCTCCAGAATAATCTAAGATTTAGAATGATATTTCTCATATATTGCTGTGTAGTCACTTATATTATTTTGATAACCTACTTCACTCTTATTCTGTAGAAAATGCGAAATTTTTATGCATAAATCTAAAATTAATGCTGTTGTGAAACTTTTTGGATGTTCTTGTGATAGATATAAAAATGGAAAAAATTATTTAAGAGAATTTTTCTGATTATCTGAACAAGCCTTTATTCAGAATTTATCAATAATAAAAGACAAGCAGTTGCTTTACACAGCAGTGTTAATTTTCCTTTGATAATTTTGATAGTTTCCAGAAGTTATCTTGGATAAACTGATTTTTAACTATTCCATTTTAAAAAGAAGAGTTTTTAACTGGAGAAAGTAAATCGAAAATTTCATGTCATGTTTATGTCTTAGTTTGTGCATTTAATAATGCAGGGATGTGAATTTTTATCCAAAAAGTAAAACAAAACTTTTGTCACTATAAAATACTTGACCTGTCTAATTTTTTTTTTTTTTTTTTTTAATATTTGACAAAATGCAATTCACAGCCCGCCCTTTTTTTTGGCAAGTCTTTAAGAAGGATTAACAAAGCCAAATGTTTTATATGCCCAAATGAAACAAGATATTTGTGTCGCAGGTAAATAAATCTAATCAGAAGGATAAATTTTATCAAAATTATAAACGAATGAGAAAAATTAATATTACTTATATTAATATTGCTAATTTATGATTATTAATGATTCAGTACAAAAAAATATAAAAATTTGACATTAACTTATTTAATTTGGATATTTATTTTTATTAATTCATATATACAGTACAGAGTCCGAGATCCGGTCATCCAATATCTGGAATGATCTAAAATCCAGACCTCAAAGCCACCAACAACCTTTTTTCTTCATGTGCATTTGATAATAAAACATGCGGAGAGTCTCGATTCTTTATTTCACTTTGGCACTAAATAAAATGCGTCATTATGCCATTATTTAAGAAACAATCATTTTAGCATAAATTCGTGTCATCAAAAATTTGATTCCATAGCTGTGTATCTGCTTGGCACTCATGAAACTTTCTACATAGATGTATCATTGATTTTACATCTACTAATATTTTACATCTCTGACACCACCAATTTGGTGAATCATAATTTATTATATTTGGCTTTCATCACCGCATGTTTATCAGCACATGACAACTTTTGTAATAACTCATGAAGCGATGCTTAAAAAAATTTTTTATATTAGTAATTGAATAACAAAGAGTATGGTAAACATTTCTATTGACCGCTTGACGGTGATTACAAATTCAAGTTAAATGCACTGAGAATTTTTGACGAGAAAAATTTAACAAAAATTTCTTTACATATACTAAAAAAAAAAGATTTTGTTACTAATACTCATAGGCCAAAAGATTACCTTTAGTGCTATTTGAGTTAAAAATAACTGATTTGTTATTCGTGTAAACCCAGAACCAATGCCAGAGCTTGTATGGCCTCACCAGGTGGCGAAATTTAGGGAAGACAAAATTTTTGGAATTTAGAAAAGCATGCAGCAACAAAATTGAGGGGTGACAAAATTCTTAGAATTTAGGGAAAGCACTGGGACCTAAAATTTAAGGGGGGACAAAATTTTAGAACACAGGGAGGCACTTGTTAGCAGAATGTAGGACCTGCAGAGACTGCATCAGGCAGTAACGGGCTCTCAATAAGCCTTAAGTGTATGTGGGAATCTACCTATAGAACTCAAGAGAAAGTATTAGCACAGAAAATGAAGCAACTTAAATAACTTACACTGAAAGAAATGTGTAATAAAGTAAACAAATAAATATTAACCCTTTTTTTTTTTTTTGTAAATTTTGATACCCTTGAGATCATAAATGCTTCATTATTTCATAAATCAGGATCTAATATTTTTAATTTTATAATCCCTATATGCCATCTTAGTAAATTTAAGCTGAAGATCTAATATCCAGAAAAATCCCAAATCCGGGATCGCTGACGTGAAGTTCGGATCTCGGACTTTGTATTGTATAGTCAAACAATTGTAAAACATTGAGGGGATAATACTTATTAATTGTATTCGTAATTCTATTTCTGGTAAAGTTATCATAAGCTCTCTCCTTGGGTATTTTTATGGTGTACATCCATGTAATATAACTTGTAGGCCCTTTTCTTAATGTTCAGAAATTTGCATTACCACTTAAATTTGGGCAGCACATAAAAGGTGAAAAGTCCTATGCCATATAATCTTGCCTATAGAAGTGAGGACTGTGTGTCATCTTGATGTGGCTATCTGGGGTGTGTGTCTTCTTAGGTGTTGTCTCTTGAGTATGGTGCAGCAGTGGAATGCTTAGAGTGGAGCTGTCAAAGACAAGAATGGGAGTCCAACTGAGTTTTAGACAATATAAACTATGAAGCAAAGCATCAACTCATAGCCAAGTACCGTTTAACCTGATGCAATGGGAAAGTAAATTTAATTGAGGTAATGCAGCAGTTATCATTTTCAAGATGTCACCCTGTTTTCCATATTATGCTCTTTCTCATATGTCATAGTTTGGCATGCTCTGTTCATTTGATGTGTCAAGTTGAAGAAGAGCTACCAATTAAAAACCTTTTGTGTAACTTGCATCCAGTGTGTTTCTTTGGTAGGTTAGCACATTTCATACTGGAAAAGCATTCTGAACGTCTCCCAAAAAAATCACTTCAGAAGTAATGCTTGAGGAAGATTCTTTCAAGATATGTATAATACATATGTGCTTTTTTGTAAGAAATTATTTGCTAATGTAATGAAGCTTACTTAGCTTCATTTTTGGATATCATCTTTATCATATGCTATGGGTGTTTATGTGGTAATTAATTTCTTTTCATTTGATGTTTTGTGGTATGTGAAACTCTGAATTTATTGTGATTTCTTATTTCCCTTTTATTATTGTTATTATTTTCCTTCCAAAATGCATTTCTTACAGCTTTAATTATTATTTTGGGAAAAGAATTTTCTGTGCTTTTAGAAGATTTTCTGTTCTGAAGTACCAAATGTGCAACAATTTTCATATAGAATCATTTTATAATCTGTTTCCAGCAGTTTGCTAAAAAGTTTTCAAATAGTTTTAAATGATACAATGATTCTTTTTAATATACTTTTTAAGAAATTAAAAAAAAAGTGTTCCTGCTTCTTTCAACATATTATCAAGCTTAAAATTAGTTTCAGTAGTTATTGCATTTTAATCAATAAAAGTATTTCACTTTATCTACTTTTAAATCTAAATCATTGCTTCTTTATCTCTTACTGCAATTCAAGGTTTTTATTGATCTATTTAATAAAAAAATGAACTTATTAAGCAGCAATAATTAATAGAAATTTAATTTTAAGCAATGTGTCTATTGCTGCATTTTTTCCTGTTCAATAATGCATACCAAATGTTTGTTTTTAAGGAAGTTCTAAATTAGTATTTAAAAAAAAACTATTATCCTTTGTTTAATGTTTTGCAGTTTGAAGTTAAATTTTGTAATTCTTTATCATTCATATTTGTTTCACCAGAAAAATACTTGATATAAAGATGTGATTTTGCATTAAATTTTGCAATAACTGTGGTTTAACCAAATTTTATGTTATTTTTTTTTATTGAATACTAAAACAGATTTTTTTCACTCCAGTTACTTCACCATGTGTGACTGATAATTTTTGTGGAATTGATGCCCTGTGCATAGCTAAAAATCAAACTTATGCTATTTGTCTGTGTTCTGAAACAGTGGATCAATCAAATGGAGATGAAAATCCAGAATGTATTGTTCCTGTTCCAAAACCATCTTCTTCATCTGGTATGTTTTCAGTTATTTAGTATTTTATTTTTCAATTGAACTTTTAGTAAATTCTTAATTTTTAATAATGATTTAGGTTGTGAGGTTATTTCAGTAAGCTTCATGTATATTAGTAATAAAAATAATCATTTTCTAACTCTATGATGCTATCTATGTTTTTTCATTCAGTTAAATTTTAACTCATTATGATGCTATCTGTACTTTTTCGTTCAGTTACATTTTAACTCACTTTCCATAACCAGAATATCTGAAATATTGTTTTACAGTTATAATTTTATTAAAATCAACATATTATAACAATCAGATTAAATGCGTTAATTACTAAATATGCATATTGTTTGAAATATGCAAGAACAGCAGAACTTTTATTATAAAAAATTTCAGTGAAGATTTTAAAAAAAAAGTGATATTTTATAGCATATAATCAAATTATCATTTGATTTATAATATTTATGTGTCAGTTTTATAGGGTCTTGAATTCTCTCTCCCCCCCCCTTTTTTTTTACTGTGGGAGAGATTTAAGTTGGTTATATAAAATAAAGTGTTTCTGCTTCTGCTTAGTTCTATCCTAAATGTTATTATGTTATTTTATATTTTCCATTCCAGAACCATTTTGCAGGCTAACATGCTTCAATGGTGGCACATGTTCTTTGGATGAAAATAATGAACCGTCTTGCAGGTAATTTTTACTTACAGCTGTAGAGACATTAGGTATTTCTGCAAGCAGGATATGTGAAAAATGAGCAATGCCTTCACAGGGACTTGAACCATGGAAATACACACCCAATGTGCTGACCACTACACCATGAAGGCATGTGAAGAAGGAGGGAGAAATACCATATATACCCCCTTTTAAAGGGTGGCTGGGAATTAGGGACCTTATTCGCCAAATCTTGGTGGTGGAGAATCATCATTCACCTCATTTTAGTTCGGGTGCCACTTGTAGAGTCATTAGGACTTTTTGAAAGCAGGAGAGAGGAAAAATGAGCAGTGCCCTCTCCGGGACTCAAACCACGGACCTCTTGAATATGCTTCGAACGTGCTGACCACTACATCATGAAGGCATGCTAAGAGAATACCTTATAGCCCTCCTCCTTTTGGTCATATGGCCGACTAGGTGGACTGGGGGTTGTGCCCGTTAATACCTTATAACCCTTTAAAATGCCCCTTGTTTCACATACAGAGAATGCGAAAAGAAAGCAAAAAGAAACTACATTATATCAAGTAGCCTAGTAATAATAATATTTATTTATTTAAGATTTGTTATGTTATTTTCAAAAATGCATATTTTTTCATATTGCATTTAAAATTGTCTGTATCAGATCTATGAAGAGTAATATTTTTAAATGGGTTTTATTTAATTCTCTGTCTAATTAGATATTAGTTATGACTGCTAACTTTAAAGAATGACTTTTACCCAGCTGTCCCAAACTATTTATTTTCCAATGGTAAATTTTAAAAGAAGGTGTTATAAATTAAGGATTGAATAAAGAATATACTTGAAATGAAACTACATTAAAAAATAAAAGAGGTGGAACTGTAAGGTGACAGAAAGGAATTATGGAATTATATTTTACACATGTCAAAAAAAAAAAAAAAAGAAAGAGGAAGAAACGGGAGAAAAAAGAGGAAAGTTAATTTTTTTTCTCCAAAACTTTATGATCATTTTATTATTGCTTTTGAAACTTTAAGCAAGGCCTTAACAAAGCCACTGTTATTTTTTTAAGCTTTTCTTTTATGAATTTCATAAAACAATCATGAACTTTTGTAAAATTACTAGAAACTTCTTATAATATTAAGTTCTCATACTTAGAATAGAAATTGATATAGATTAGAAATTGGTTTTAATTTTTCATATTTACAATAAACTAAATTTGTTTCTGTTAAATTTTGCCTTATAAGTAGTAATTATAAACTGAATTACATTTAGAAACCTAAAGTACATGTTTTATTTTAAGTTTCAAAGGTAATAATAAAGTTTAAAATTAAAGGAGGAGAAATGTAAGATCAATATAGCTGTTGAATAAATCTGTATTGGTTTTGAGGGCAATCAGATTTATGGCTCTTCTTCAGAAGTAACAGCGGGAGAAATAACAACTTTTAAATGAAATCAATGGATTTAGCAAAGAAAAAGCAAACATATGGACATTTGTCAAAGAAAACACTAATTGAAAACGTTAAGATACTAAAATTTTAAAATTTCTGAGAAGAATTGGACTGGAATTAGTATAAGCAACTAAAGACTCTATAGTTTTCTGAATGTGAAAAGTTTCCAGGAATCTTAATTGCCAGCTGAGGTAACTTCATTGTTAATTTTGCAGAACCAAAATCAGAATTGTTATTAACTCTCTGAGCATAATGACCGGCTTTATCCAGTCATCAGGAGTTTTGCTACTTGACATATATTAGCTTATATTTTTTTTTTTTTTTTGCTTTCTTACCTTCTTTAATTATGTGAATATCATCTTAATGAATGTAAGTTTAGGAAAATACAAACTAAATTAAGTAATTATACAAACCTAATTAATAAATGCTGTTTAAATGCTGGTCTTCATGACAGATCTAAAATCCTGTGCCACTCAGAGGATTAAGTCACCAGTTATAATTGGCTATCAAAGATTTGTTTATTTCTTTGTTTTGAGCATAGAAATTATATCCATTTTTAATTTTATTTATTTATTTTTTAAGTTTGGCTGATATATGTCATTCCACACTGACATGATATGCTATAGTTACTCAAAACAGAAAAGATATCTCTAAGAATCAAACAACTAGTTTTATTGACAACTGAAGAAATTATTGGAGGAGGAACTTATGGGGAATCTAAGCAATTTTTAACTGGTAAAAGGATAAAATGAGATGACAATAAGATTATTGTGGTCACTTCTAATAGTAAAACATCTTTTATGATTTCAAGAGGAGAAATTTTTAAAAGCTTAGAGACAATCTTCTGTCAGTAAATCAGTCTGTAACTGATTTTAAATAAATGAATTGTTAAGATGAAATTCTGAAGAACACACCTTGAAACCATGATATATGATATTTTTAAAGAACTCCTCTTTCTGTCTCTTTCTCCCCCCTTCTTTTTTTTGGGAGGGGGGTGTTGTTGTTTAACAGTATGGCGTGATTTCATTTGAAGAGTTGAGAAAAAAAAAAAAAACTTGGCAGTAAACAGTATGGCTGAACTAAAATTAATTCCGAATAATATTAGAATATCAAGGAAAGGAAAGGAATTGTCTAATTCAGTTGCAAAAGTGAATTGAATGGTTAGATCAATCAGATTTATAACAGATAAGATCTTGGTTATATCTTCTTTATTACTATATAAAGCCATGAAAGGTCATCGACATAGTGAATCCAGAAAGTAAAAGACAGTTTTTCATATAAGTTTTTTTTAAAAAAAGCAATAAAGTTACGATCATCATTGTGCATTTTTAATGCATGTGTTTTAAGTGAGTTATATACTTTTTTTTTTCTGTCTTCAGCTGTAAACCTGAATATGATGGTTCTCAGTGTGAGATTTCGAGATGTGCGGATTTCTGTAAAAATAAAGGTATATGCTACGCAGATATGTCCAAAAATAACGCTCATTATCTGAAGCCTGATCTAAAGTGCAAGTAAGCTACCTTGCTCTCTTATAGTCAAACTTTTAATTGTATATTTAATATCTTAAATATGGGAAGAGTATCTTGAATAAAAGTAAGGCACATTTAAGTTTTTTTTTAAAATTTAATATTGTTATTCATTCAAAACTTAAATTTACATCAGAATGTTATTTAATTCTTTTTTGATGTAGATATTTAAATTGTAGCATAAACTCCTTTTTGGCTTATTGGCCTGTCTTATGAAAATTTGTCCTGGCTGTTTTAGATCATCCGTTTAAATCTACTAAGATAGCATGTAGAAATTATAAAATTAAAAATATGGAATCATGAAGCTTTTATGATTTAAAGGGTATCAACATTTCCAAAAAAGAAGCTTAATATTTATTTGTTTACTTTATTAAACATTTCTTTCAATATAAGTTGTTTAAGTTGCTTTATTTTTTGTGCTAATACTTTCTCTTCTGTAGATAGATCTGATTCTATACATAGATCTTATTATTTGTTCAGTTACAAAATTCCATTGTTCAAGGTCCTGTAATTACTGTGTCGAGAATTCCGACTAGCTTGACAATCGAAATTTTTTCATTTTCAGTAACCTCTCTGCCACTTTCTTTACTATCGGTAGTGGTATCTTCCAGATCTAGAACCATACTACAGTTGTACTATACTGTCATCTGTTAATTGATTGATGATAGGGCCATTTTCATCGCGATGAAAAACTTATGTTGTATCATCTTCATTTATTACCACTTCTCCACATTTCTTTACAAAATCCTTTAATTGGAAAATTTCACCTGTGGTTTACGACATCCGAAAATCCTTCAAAATGTGCGGATATTATCTTCATCAGCCTCACCATGAAATATGGTAGTTTGCTATAAATTATACCAAGTATTTTTTAAAGTATCTGGAGACACATCATCTGATGATCTTGCAATGCTCCACACTGCAAATTTTATGCTGAAATATTGCAAAAATTCTTCAATAGTTTTAAGAAATTTAACATGGACTTTAAAAATGCTGTTTTATATTTGCATTTCAGTTTGGCGCTATTCCGATATCTATAGGCTAAATGATGGATGTACAGTTTGGAGAAAAGAATAATATGAATATGTTATCTTTCTCTGAAACTTTAAGTGAAGTATGAGTCCTACAGTTATCTACAATCAGGATAATTTTTGCATCATCAGGTAAACCAACCAAATTCAAAAGTTGCTGAGCTTCAAGTGTGAAATGATTTTCAAACCAGTCATTCATTAATGCTTGTATCATCCATGCTCATTTATTTGCATGATATATGACAGTGAAAATCTTCACTCCTTTAAATGTTCGAGGTCATGTATTTTTTCCAATTGTGAAAAATTTTCACTTATGCATTCACATTTTCATGTGCTAAAACTTTTTGGCTCATTTTGGAATCTTTTACATCAGTTGGAGCCTTTTCTATAGAGTTTGCCAAGGTATTTCTTGGTACATGTTGCCAGAAAAGGCCAGTTTCATCAGCGCTGTAAATTTGTTGAGATAACTTTTCACTGTTAGTGAGTTCAATAAATTCATCTGCAAATAGTTCAACAGTTTCAGTATCAGCTATCATGATATTGGTGACAAAAGAAAAGTTGTTTCACTAAATTTTGTCTTCCTTCTATCGCACAGAGACAGTTAAGCCTGAATATTATTATTTTAGTTATTTATTATATATACATGTATTTCTTGCACATGCTTAAGGCTTATCTGAGTCCTGAATAAATTAATTTCCACATATATTTAAGGCTTATCGAGAGGCACCGCTAGATATCTTACCGCTTCATGCAGTCTCTGTGAGTCCTAAATTCTGCTTGCCTCCGTAAGTTCTAAATTTTTCCCGCCTCTAAATTTTGGATCCCAGTGTTTTCCCTAAATTCTAAAAATTTTGTTGCTGGCTGCTTCTCTAAATTAAAAATATTGTGTCTTCCCTACATTCCACCGCCTGATGTGGCCATACAAGCTCTGGCATTCTGGTTTGCAGAACAGTTCTGGGTTTATGTGAATAACAAATCAGTTATTCTTAATTCAACTATCACTAAATGTAATCTTTGGGCCTATGAGTGTCATTAACAAAATCTATTTTTTGCATACAGAAAGAAATTTTTGTTAAATTTATCCTAATCAACATTTCTTAGCGCATTTAACTTAAATCTGTAATCACTGCCAAGCGTAATGTCAACAGAAAAGTTTACCATACTCTTTGTTGTTCAATTACTAATATAAAAAAAATTGCTTAGACATCTCTGCATGAGTCATTACAGGAGTTGTCATGTGTTGAAACACGTCATGATGAAAGCCAAATATAATAAATAATAATTCGCGATATAAAATATTAATTGGTGTAAAATCAACAATGTTTCTAATGTAGAATGTTTTGGTTTGAGATGTATACCAAGCAAATATGCAGCTATGGAGTCAAGTTATTGATCACACAAATTTATCTAAAATGATTATTTCTTCAATAACGAGGTATTTTATTTAATGCCGAAGTGAAATTAAAAATTGGGAGTCTGCATGTTTTATTATATGGGAAAAAATCAAATACCCGTGTATAAAGCATATAAAAAAAAAGTTTTGGGTGGCTTTGAGATCCGGATTATAGTTCATTCCGGATATTGGACTTCCTGATCTCGGACTTTGTACTGTACTTGCTTTCGAAAATGTCCCAAAATATTTACTTACCTCTTGAATTTAAAGTACATTTTGGGGGGGGGGGTTAATATTGATTCTGACATAAAATCAATTTTTGGATTGTTAAGAGCTGTGAACTTGTTTGTATTATGGCTGTTAGTTAATAGAATAGCTTCAATTTGATAATGTTGTTTGACTGAAGAAATCAAATCTTTTTAATACTGGTTCAAACAAATGAAATCAATTACATTTCTCCGAAAAACAACTGAGAAGTGTACCATGTCATTATTTGCAGGAGAGTCGAAAGCTAATGGCGTTTCATCCATATTTATTATCTGTGACTGAAGAAGTTTTTTTTATCAATAATATCTGTCACATATTTTAGAAAAGATGCTTTTTTATCCTGCCAGTCCATTGGTAATTGTTGCCCGACTGTTGTTCTAGTACGCACAGAAATATTTTTTCTTTTCATAAATCTGCTACACCAGCAAGGCCCTCCTTTGAAATCATTTATGTTCATTTGTTTTGCTATAAATTTTGCTT
>KK116206.1:267736-298573 GCA_000611955.2 Stegodyphus mimosarum
TTTGTCCCTGAAGGCTATTGTTTTCATTTTGCGATTTTGTGTCGGAAACATTAAATGTCAGTTCATTTTTCAAACTGTTGCCACCAAATATTGCAGCCCTGTATTATATTTTAAGAAATTAAATAATGAAAAATGTGCATAAATGTATGTATGTTTCTCGCATTGTGATAAAACGATGGTACCTAGAGCCATCAAATTTTGATTGACATAATCCTGCTGTGAATATGGTCATCTAGAAGACCAAATTTGAAATTTGTTTTATTATCAATTTCATATTTTGTAAAACTTTAATGAATTTTTAAAAGCGAGCAATGACAACGTTGTAGAGAAAAAACATTTTTATCCCCAGCACGAGAGATTGTGTAGAGGAAATGCTAAAGATATGATCAGTTTAATATTATTTGCGATATTGTTCTATATCTGAATTTTATGGTTTATGGTTCCCCCTCCCAATGGCAGATTGTGAACAGTTACAGTTTGTAAGAGTCCATTAATCTATACTACGGCCAGATGTGATGGTGTCTTTATTATGGAGGTACCTAATAGGTGGACCAGCATTGCCTTCTATGAAGGGATGGACAGTTACAACCTGCCTTCTTTGGGATTCGAACCAAGGCCCTTCAGTATCACAGTCAGGCTCCCCTAAACACTATACCGTCTGGGCGGCAATTATAATTTTTGTGGAAGGATACATAACATCAATACACATAAATACAAATGAAAAAATCTGATGTGGGCCCCACGTCTTCCTTGTATGGCTGTTAAATTGTACACATTTTTGCTGCTTTTCATTTAGACTTATTTCCTCGAATTTCATTAGAGATATATTTCTCATTCAATTAATTCAGTTCTTACTTTGCAGCAAGGCAAAAATACATAAAAACTCAAAACATTTTCATTAAAAATTGTAAAACACAGAAAAACATAAAACACTGAATGAAGTTTAAAAAAAAAAATTACATTTAAAATCAGAGTTTCTACAGCAAAAAGAAGCAATTCAGCCAATATATAAGAAGGCAGATTTTTCGGTGCACAGAATTGAAATATTACTTTTGGTCCCACTCTGCAAGAAGATGCTGAAGTTAGTGACTTAATTCACTATTCCACTAAAAGTTTCAAATGTAATCAAATGGCAGCTTTTTCAGGCTTGGAACCACTTAAACAGCTTTTAAATTGGTGATAATTCTTCAACTATTGCATGCATATTAACCAAAGGCATAAAAACTTTACCTGGCATGTAAGAACAACATAATTTAATCATTTTTAAAGCAAAATATGCACAGTTTACCAGCATATGAGAATAAGAAAAACTGAGCTTACCAAGCCAGGTAATAGATTAGCTATATATATACAGGGTGCCTATATGCATATTATATATATTTATATATGTTTAGTGAGGCCAACTGCAACCAAAAAGAGAGGCATACAACTACATGTTATAGCAGTTCTATATACAAAATCGCAACATTCTGTTGCTACTCATTTTTGTGTTATGGAAGGTAATGTATGTACAGACATCACAAAAAGCTCTTTTGAATCCATTTTCTGATACGTTTCGAAAAAAAATTGTCCTATGTTGTTGTAATCTAGTTTGGTGCATTAAGTTCCACTCCTTCAGCAATGTGTACTTCAGAACATTTACATTTCTTGTAGAATGATGTCTTCATGCATCTCTTTTCTCACAGTTGTCTGATTAGTTTTCTGTCAGATTAAAAGAGGAGATTTTACTTGCCGTGATATTCACTCGTTTTTTTTTTTTTTTTTTTGTGTGTGTGTGTATAATTTGTCAATGAGGTTTACTCAGTATGAATGAAAATTATCATCCATGAATAAAAAGTAGGATCCATATTCAGCCTGAAAAGTCTTATATAATGTTCTAAGACTTTTTCCTGATATTTCTGGTCGGTCATAGATCCATTGTTAAGAACATGTAAGAGTGTATGCCTATAAATCATTATTTCTTCCCATACTATCAAACCTGCATTTCCAAAACAGTTATATTCCATAATATGCGAAGGAAAATCTCACATTTCTGATACCTTCCAAATGTAAACATGTTTAGAATCAGATGTTAAACTAAACCATTGATTTTGACTATATTTTTGATGGCCATTGTGCCAATAATTAAAGCAGCAGTAAAAGGATATGCATGTTTACTCAAGTAATTTGTACAAAAAATAAGCAGATGTCCAAGGAAAGTTTTGAACTATTTATCTAAATTCACATTTAGCTCTTCCTGTTAGAAATGTTCTGAGTATGTTATTCATATGATTTGAACAATATTTTTGCAGTTTCATAGGAGCTATACTTTTGAGGTATTATTTCTGTGACTGATATTGAAGGAATTTAGCCAAAACTTAGTTATGAACAACAAAAGTTCTTAACTTTGATTCGGTATAGATCATTCTATAAATATACAGAAATGCTTGAATGACATTGAAGCATTTTTCACAATGGAAGCAAGCAAGAACATCTGAGAAACAAATATAAGAAACATTCTTTTCATTATTTTTCCAACTGATAAAAAATTACATTGTATGCAGTTAAATTGTGTACTTCATTAAAAATCTGTCAAATAAATCAATACATTTTATGCTCTTTAAATCTGGTTTTCAAATTTTCATTTTTTGTCTATATTATAAATTTTACTTCAGCTTTTTAAGTGTCATTACATAATTATTTGTTGGTTTCAGCTGTCCACCTTTATGGACGGGTGAAAGGTGCGAAAGTCCATCTCGTAGATGTGATGGCTTTTGCTACAATGGGGGGATATGTTATTATGAAAAAGGTGAAAGACTCTGCTCTTGTCCTGGAGAGTTTTCTGGATCCCGCTGTGAAAAATGCAGTTCTATAAAGTATGTGTAGAAACTTTTCATTGTTTAAATGTTGTTTATTTTAGAAATAATATTAATAAAGAAATGTAAAATGGTTTTTAAATATTTTAATAGTAAAAAATGGTTAACTTAAGAGGTAGAAGCATGTCAAAAATTAATTAATTAACCCTCTGAGAAGCAAGATCTGCTGTTGAAAAGTTGTATTTAAACAACATTTAGGAGCCATCTAAATATAATTACTTACTTTATTCTTTATTTTCATAACTTTCTATTGGTTAGAGTGATATGTATATAAATAAAGAGAAGAAAATATTTTAAATATAATGTTAGTGGGTAAAAGTAGGCATGCTGCTCAGAAGTTATTTGATATAAGCTTTTTATAAGTGTACCGGAATTTTATTATTAAAAACAGTTATGCTAATTTAAGAAGTGTATTTTACCAAAAAAAAAAATTATCTTTCTATCCATTTAAAAGAAGATTATTGTAGAGTATTTATTTTTCATTAAAAATTATTTAGCAAAGCTAGACCTGCTTAGTTTCCAGGTTTAGGTTTTAGGATGTGTATTTAATCAGCTACTTTCTCACAGTTAATTACTGTTATCAAATATTTAATGTAATCTCTTGCAACACTCTGGCCCCGTTCACAAGAGCAGATTCGACCAGTGGCAAAAACCGGTACTTCCAACGTGTCCCATTCACATGGCGAAGAAGCATTAACTGCTTCTCGGAATGGAGGAGGAACCTGACAGAATTTTCCTACCTCTCAGGGGCAGGGCAAATGGGGAGATTTCCGATACTGCACTGCGAGATTGCGCGGTTCACTTAATTTTAGTAAGCAACATGGCTGACGTGCAATCGACTGCTCGCTGGACTGTCAGCGAAACAGTCGCGTTGATAGATGTCTGTGGATGTGATAGCATCCCCCCAAAAATAGATGGAACTGTACAAGATACGGATATTTATAAACAAGTACAGACAACATTATCTGATGCTGGATAATTCAGAAATATCATTGAAATTAAAACTAAAGTTAAGGAGCTCAGACGCGCATATCGGTTCAAAGCGACAAGGGGCTCGGTACCTTTTGAATGATTTTTTTTTTTTTTTTTTAGGAACTTTTACCTACTTTTTATGAATATTATTAAAAGTTTTTTGTACGACAAAATTATTTTAATTTTTAACAAAGAAATAGTTTTTTAATAAAAATTTAACAATTAAAATGTCTTTCTTCTCCTACAATTTTCAGTGTTCCCCCCAGATTTTTTTATTGTATTTATTATTCTTAATAACTTCAAGGATTGATTTTGCAATTAATGCATTAGTTTCTGAGAAAAAAGTAAAAACACTTTTCTATGTAAAATCTTAAAAACAAATATGATCTCCGTCACATGTTCATTTCAAATAATTTTTCTTTTCAGTATTTGGCAAAACCCATCCTTATATAAATTTTAAATAAGTAAGTATATAATTTTAAATAAGCAGTAAAAGTATCAAACAATTTAGTCCATACCTGTATATGTTTTAGGACTTAAAGTAAAAGGATTTATAGAAAAAATTAAAACTGAGAAAACGCAGTTTAAAGAATACAAACTGTCTAAATAATCATTAAATCATTTCAAACTTCCTAAAAATTTTATTACAGAATTTCAGTTCTTAAATATATGTAAAAGTTTAGTGGTATTTATAGATTTGGTTAATATAAATATAAATTAAAGCCTTTATTTAAAACCTTATATGGCCGGAAAGATTGCAAAAAAATCATAAAACGCAAGTAGAATTTTTCTTTATATGTTTTTGTTTTGTGAAACACGTTCAAAACATTTTTAATACATGAATTAATTATAATATTGTTGCATGCGTACTGGTTTGTAATAGATTAATAATAGTTCGTAAATGATTGTCATTGCACACAGGTTCGATAATAGTTTCCTTAAATTTATTTTATCAACCTAAACACTTCAAAGTTCTGGAATTTTCCACAGAAATACTCATACAAGTGTTTGAATGTCACAAAGTGTACTCAGTAGTTACGCTTCAAATTACTAAGAACGTTAAACACAACGCAGTGCAAACCGCATCTTGAGAGAAAGCTAACTCGGAAATACCTCCGATCTCACGCTGAACTAACACCTCGCAACAATAACAAATTATATAGAGTAAATAATATCATGAAAATAGTGTTAAGTAATGAGATTATTACTTTGAAACTGATGTTTCGTAATGATTTCCAAGAAAAACCAGTATTTCCTATTCTGCTTCATTGCATATCTTTTAAAAAAGTAAAAAAATCATCCATTTAATTTTATTTATAATTTTTATAATGCGAAAAGTTTGTTTTATAACTTGTAAAAATTTCGGAAGTTTGTAACCGATATGTTTTTAGATATGAAATTTTAAAATTAATGGGTGTCAAAAAGTCTAAAAATACCAGCGATTTTCAAAAATTGTCCCAAAACAAAACAAAAAACAAACAAAAAAAAAAAAGGTAAATTTTTTTCCCACTGTGTCTTATGGTACAAAGAGTAATGTTCTGAGATTCTCAGTTTATTTAACGCAAATACTTCCAAAAAATCGTTTCAATAAAGAAGAAAAACTTGAAAAAAAAAATCTAACCCTCTAAAAATCAAAATTGTGACTCCACATCCAAAAGCAGTATATGTGCAAAGTTTGAATACGATTCTGATTCTTATCGGGAAACAATTTAAAAATCAATGACCATCTTTTAATCATAGCGACAAGCACCAAGAATGAGCTAAATAAAAGCCTATAAAATAATAATAATAATGCATGAATTTTTCAGGAACCATTACGAAAGTTCTGGTACCAATTGCGGAAGTACCGATTACGAAATTAACAACACAAATAACGTTAAAAATGTGTAAACAGTTATTAGAAATCAAACAATTCGCACAGTGGCGTATCTGTAAAGGGAAGGAAGACGACGGTCTTCTGAACTGGTCCTAAAAGTAAAACTCCTTCCCGTCTCCTTTTTCTCCTCTTGCTAACGGCAGCTGTGCGAAGGAGCGTTGCATGTGAACGGGGCTTCTGAAATCAAAAGGAATGATATTAAATACTCAAAAATTAATTTAAAAAAATCCTGATAATATTATTAGTTTAAATCCACTTTATAACATCATAATCTGTTTTCATTGGATAATATATTGAATTAAGAAATCGTATATTATATTCTTGTGAACTTTAAGAAAAAATAATTTTAAAAATTTAGAAATGAAATTTCTTTTCTGATGAGAAATATAATTAGCTCAAAACATTTCATGAAGATTGACTAATTAGCATAAAATATTGTGTGCAGATTAATGTAGCATAAAATGTTAGATATTGCCATTGTTGTTTATTGTAAGAGGTAAAGGTTGCCTCAAAGATTCTTTATTAAATTTAATTAATTGCCATTGTATTTTGGTAAGAAAAAGGGGCAATCAAGCAAAATTAATTTTTTATTGCAAAAGATTTTGTCAGCTGTAGTTAAAAGTAGCAGTGTTCTAGCCCAAGATCTTGTCAAATTAGATTAATGGATTGTATTCATAATGGTTTAATTCTTGAAAACTTCAAGAATTTTTTAAAAACCTTATTTAAAAAACCCAGTAGACATCTAGAAAAAAAAAAAAAAAACTAAAATTACTTTCCTGTTGAATAAATTTCTGCAATCTTTTCTTTACGCACAAAATGTCCTTGCATGCTAAATTTAAGGGATAAAAGATGGGTTATTAAAAGCATATAGTCTTTTTACTCTTCTAAACTGCATGAATTTTTCACAGCAAAACTCAAGACGATAATTTCAACTATTTTCTTTTATTAACGTATTGTAATTTATAAAAAGAAACTGTATAGTTTTGTATTATGAAAAGTAGCAAATTAAATTAATGTATAGCTGCATAATTTTATCACAATATACATTAATGTATAATTTAGGCTAAAGTAACATGCCAGATAATGATTACTGGATAAATTAAACAAGAAGAATCAGCATTTGCAAATTTTGCAGTACTAGTTTCCATGAATAACCATATTCTGAAGAATAACCATATTCTTCAGCTGCCTAAGTTCAAATGAGCAAAATAGAATATAGTGATAAGATGAGAATGACTACAAAGAAGTCAAGTTGCCATCTATTGATGAAACAAAAAACCAAAATATAATTTCTTTAAAGGTCGAGGGTAAAGATAGATTGGAATTAAGGCCGTTAACTAAAACAGGCAGATTTTTTTTAATGTGAAATGCCTTTAGAAAATATAATTCACCTATTGAAGATGTTTTTTGCATAATTTTGGCTGCAGAAAAATAAAAAGTGTGATTTTCTGACCAACAATGCTGGGCAACAGAGGATTTCTGTGTTTTCTTTTTCCTTATGTATGCCTCATGTTCATTAACACAAAATATTAAAGCTGTCGTATTTTGACCAACGTAAATTAAACCATATTAGCAAGAAATTCTGTATCAGGCATTCATAACCGGATGGGGTACATAATTACTGGGGATTTTGTTAGAAGGATAGGAGAAAAGAAGACCCAAAATTTAAGTTTCTGTAAAATATGTGCAATATTATGATTGAAAGAAAGGAATAACAACAGAATTATTATAATCTTCTGAAACAAGAGGGTGCCATTTAATATGTTGAGAATTTTTTAACCACTTGGTTAATAATGTTGGGTGAAAAGCCCATGTCAATAGCAGCTTCTTTTCAGTAATTTAATTCTTGATCGAGAGCCAATTTGGAGAAGCAAACTTGAAGTGCTTGGGGGAAAAAGGAATAAAATGAAACTAACTTCTGTTTAGTTGGTTTGCCTTCCACCACACTTCAAATCATTTCATCCAATTGGTCAAACTAAGAGAGCCTTAAAATTTCGCATTAAAGAACATGAGGCATATATGTTAGGAAAAAGGAAACACAGAAATCCTCTGTTGCCCAGCATTGTTGGTCAGAAAAATCAAATTTTCCATTTTTCTGCAGCCAAAATTATTCAAAAAACATCTTTTATTGGAGAAGTCAATTATCTAGAGGCATTTCACATTCAAAAATATCTTCCTGTTCTAGTTAATGGCCTTAATTCCAATCTATCTGTTCCTTTAAAGAAATTATGTTTTTTTTTTTTTTTTTTTCCCTTCAATAGATGGTGTCAATAGCTTGACTTCTTTCAAGCCATTCTCATCTTATCATTCTATTCTATCTCATTCATTAGCACTTAGGCAGCTGAAGAAGGTGGTTCTGTATTTAAACAATTGAAAGTGCTCCTTCAAAATTTACAAATATTATTCTGATTCTTATTATTTAACTTCTCCAATAGCATCAATTTATGTTAGTAATTAATGCTTTGATAAAAATAATAAAAATTAAATTTAAATAATTATCATAGTTTATGATGTATAATTTACATTCTAATAAAATTGAATATATTAGCTGCCAGAATGATGGTATGTGCAGAGTAGAAGCTTCAGGTAATTTGTCTTGTGCATGTATGGCTGGCTTTCATGGTACATTCTGTGAACTGTCCAAATGTGACGGTTTCTGTCAACATGGCAAGTGCACTATAACTAATGGTCTGCCATTATGTATTTGTGAGCCTGGATATTCTGGGAAGATGTGTGAACAGGATTTGTGTAACATACATTGCTTGAATGGAGGTGAGTAAAATAACTTATTGCAATTTTTGTATCTTTAGCTGCTTATTGTTTGTCTATATTAAAAAAATTATCATTATAAAAAATAATTTTGATGATCATAAATAATGCTTTATTGACCAATGCTTTGTATTCTAATTTCTAAAGTGCTTTAATATGAAAGAGAAAATATTTTTTAACAAAGCAAGTTTAATATTTTTATAAGTTTCTAGTTTATAGTATCACATTATAAATTAATCTATAACTATATATCAAAAACGTTTTTTAGTGAAAATAGAATTTCAAGGTAACTGAGTGTAAGACTCCAGCCTTAGATTTATATTGAAATTTCAGAAGATAGTAAAAAGAACTGTGGAAACTTTCATGTGCTGCATTTTTCATTATTGCATTACTTGTGATTTTTTATTATTATATTCATTATCATATTTGCTTTATTAAATAAGGATTTATAAAGGCATACATAGTTTACTGCCATTCAAATTAGATTTACAGGCATGTTTCTAACAAACCTGAAATCTTGTTTAAAAAAAATCACTGAAAATCTGGAAAATGCATTAAAGATTTGAATTGAACCAATAGTATAATTCATCTGATTATGCAGTGATTAAAATTCTGTCATAATTTGTTGACCATTATTAAGAAACTATGTGAAAAAATACCTTAAAAAAGTCTTCTCCATCAGTTAACTGCTTTGGATTACCCAACAAAGAAAATACGTCTAGAAGACTGTAATATTCTTTTATTTTTATGCAACACAAACCGTTTTTCAGAAACAGGAATGCAAGCAACTGGTTAGCATAGCAGCTGGTTATAACAAGCACAGTTGTTATATATTGCTAATATAGTAGAATTGGTAAGCATTTTCTGACCTCTCTGCTCCCTCTCCCTTTGGTTTACTTTTTTATGCCAATGTAAGGAGAAGGATGTAAGGTATGATGTGATCGCCACCTTAATATGATATGCTGCCCAGGCAAAAAGTGACTTTGACTGCAATGCTGAAGGAACCAGGTTCGAATTCTGAACAAGGCATGGATGTAAATTGTCTATCCCTTCATAGGAAGCAACGGTGGCCTACCTATTAAGTGCCTCTATAATAAAGTGACTACCACTTCTGGCCTTAGTAGTGGCCAATGCTTCCAATAGCTAGTGCCTGCTATTTTGGAAAAAAATTTTAAGTTCAAAAAATTGAAAACATTAGCAATTAACCAACATAATACAAATTAATTATATTACTTTATAATACAAATTCTTAACACAGTGATTGACAACTATGTTATTAAAATGTACCAAATATTTGTAAAGAATAAAAATACAGCTAAATTCTAAAATTCAATATCTTTAGTTAAGATTTTTCAAAATTCTCCTCAAATGGCATGGAACATATCTTAGAAATATAAGTTTTTAATATATTACATTTTATCTATTTTAATAACAACTAGAGTATTTAATTTGATATTAGCTTTTACAAACATCCGCTTACTTCATTGCTGTAAATTATTTAAATAAATGTGTAATCATCTTCGAAAAGGTTTGAATCAATTTTCTTACCTTTCACCAATTGAAAAATCTGTTGTCTGGCAAAGCAATTAAAATCTCTGACATGTATGCCAATAACGGGGCAACTTATCAAAAAGTGTGCAAAGTTAATACTTTAAGATCATTTGGATCCATTGCCAAAGGGGAAAAAGACAACAATTAAATATTTCTTCCATCTGATTTATCACTCTTCTAAATTTAATTCTGTAGCACCCACAGAATACTATTTAAATGCTTTTGAAGCTTTAAATGATATTTGAAGCCCTTTTCCCAGCTTTCTCTCAGTCCTTCAAAATTCAAAGTTCAGAAAGTAATGAAATTCCACTCAGAACCTTTCATAGACAGATACCCTGTTAATATCTCATTTAGTCTTTTTATTATATTATTCAGTTTCATTATCTTATTTTGTGCTTTAGTTTTTGCGTTATTCTTAAATAAAAATCTCTTTTTACCTGATCTAGCAAAAAAATATTTTTAAGGTATCAGCGAAGGGTTCTGTGACAAACTTTAGATATATAGCATGTATTACAAACCAAATCAAATGCAAATGTAATTTTTATAATAAACACCCTTTATTTGTGCCTGATAAGAAAAAGACCATAAAATTCAGGCTTTGTATAAATTAAAAGCACAGTTTTGATTTACCCTTTCATATGGCAAGTTGCCTAAAAAATTGATTTATGGCAGTTGGTCTAGTCTTGAAACATGTGATACATGTATAAACAAGTCTTATGCAGAATAATTTGCCATGTAAAAATCAAAAGACTGGCACCAACATGTAAACATTCTTATGTAAATATTAGAAAATACTGCTAGTTGAACAATGATAAAAATAGCTTGATTTTCTGATAATATTTTAAATTAGTATTTTGTAACTTACTGCCAGCATACAATAACCTGCAATTATCCAAAAAAGGATGCAAATTAAGAAATTGAATTTGTAGGTAGAAATTTTCCATCTTGAATGTATTTATGTTCAGGAGCAAAGTTTACTACTTGAACTTGGTTTATATGAATGATATAATTTTTTTACATTTCTCAATTCCTTCATAATGAGAAAAGTGTCCTTCAGAAGATGGCAGTTGAACTTTTTTAATAAATCTCAGATACCGTGCAAGTACTGTTTTAAGTTTTACAAACAATGATAGCTTTGAAATCACAGAATTCCTGAATCCAACAGCATATGGAGTGTGTTTATGTTCTTACAATGCTTCGTTAAGTTTGGAACATTCTAAAGAAAAAGCAATGACATTTGAAATTAACTAATTTGAATCAGTCTGCCCAAATTTATGAAGAGGCATACAAAATCCAACAGCACAGTTTTCTGTATTTTGTTTTCTATCACTTTAATCCCAGTTTTCAGTTGGTAAGATAAATTGAATTCCTGCAATCTTGTTGGAAACAAATATTTGCTGTCCTTTTGAATGTAATATCAAACAGGAATGCATAATGATTGAATTGCTTAATGCATGTACAGAATCTATTTTTGTGTATAAAATACTTCTAATTGTTTGCATTTATATACACGAGTAAAGCAATAGCACATAATTCCAATGGTAAACTAAAAATTTATTTTATGGGAGCAACCGGAGTTTTTGCTCTCAAAAATTTCATACTACTAGAAATATCATGTAATGATTTGAGGTAAATAATTTCACAATAACCTTTTTCAGGTGTGCCACTAAATCCACATAATTGGAAATTTGTGATTCTGTATCAAAGGACCTTTCTAGAAATAAATTTAAATGGAATTTCACATAATTTCTCAACTTTTGTCAATTTCTTCTGAAACTAGATCATCCCATATCTGTTTCAATTTCCAAAATTTGTGAAAAAGTATCTTAGTTGTTATAATGAAAGCTACAAATAATCAAATAATTTTTTATAGATGATAATATAGTGTTTTATCTAAATGGCCTTTCATTTTAACTTCATAAACAGTTCATCTTTATCTGGGTTCCATTGGAGATCAAGAAGGTTTTTTATCAATAATATGGTGTTTATTACTAAACTTCTTATGCATATTTTCTAATTCTTCTCTTTCATCTGCATACTGTCTCTGCAGCTCAGATCTACCTTTTCTGAACACTTGTTATATTTCAAACACTAATTCAGAACTTTCTTTAATGGTACCAGCACATGTCAACACATCATCCCATGCAGAAATCCTGTAACACTATATTTCTAGCATTAAGAAGATAACATTTTGATCAGCTGCCCATTGCTTTAGAATTAATGAGAAGAAAAAGGTGCGAAAGCAGTTCCATAATTGGTGGCATTAATACTAAAGATCTGCAAATTCTCTGAATATATAGATGTTTAATTTCAAATTTAATGAGTGCATACCTTTTATCAATATCAACAGTTATTGTAATACTGTGAAATGCAAATTTCAAAAGAATATCAATCAAATTGTTTTGTATTTTTGAAGCAATCATTAAAGTATCATTGATGGAAATGCCTGACGAGGATTTTGCACTACCGTAAAAAACTATTCTCATTTTTGTATTTAAGCTTGATTCATTTATGGTAAAATTATAAACTGTATATGAATCTTTATTCTCTAATTCACAATCGTTATTGAAGAAATCAATTTCATATGATCTAACGACAAATGGTTTTGCTTGAATTTTGTATGCTGATTTACCATCAGTACCACTTCTGGCTTTGAAGAAAGCCTTTTAGATATCTTTCCTGATCATTTTTGAGTGTGAAGTTTTTCAAAATGAATTTCACACAGGTTTTCTTGTTGTTACAGGCTAATAATGCAGAATATTCTCTAATTCCCAATATGACTTATGTAATTCCTCGTAGATAACATAGGTACTGAATTACGTGGCTAAGGTTATGTAAAAGTTGCCATATCTAAAATAACTGAACCTAATGTTGAACTTAAAATAAAAAGAAGGTATGGACCATGTTTTATAATATTTTCATTTGTTAAATTTAAACACCTAATAAAATGTCAGTTTTGTTTGATTTGTAGAGTAACTAAAACTATTACAAAAGTTGAGGGTAAAGACGCAGAAGTAAATTGATCAATAACCTTTTCTATTATGAAATACTTACGGAATCTGGAAAGTTACTTTTGAAATGTACACCTAATAAAATTTTCTGTTAATCGGAATAATAACCCAAGCAAGAAGCTGAAACTACACTATCCCTGACACTTAGTGTTTTTGCGCAGTTCATTGTAATGAATCACTGCTTAGGTTAGGTTTTAATATAGCAAACTCCACGAGAGATATCTGCTTAAGATAAGAAATGACTTCATGGAAGATACAACATATCTTTCATCAACACATCGTCTGTGTTGCATAAATCTGAAAGAAGCTGACTCATATTCATGTTACACATGGGGTAAAATCACAAAAACTAAGCATGCTTAATGAAAAATTACTGCCAGTATTTAACCCTCTCAGCATTACCGATGGATTTTTCCATATTGAAAGATGGCTTTCCAAATCATTACAAACGGAATATTTTCTCAGCTCATGATGGATCCAAAATCATTTCAAATGATTTTTTCTGCCTTGCATTCTCCACCTTGAAATCATTAAGGACGGAATATTTTGTACTCTCGTTCCCCTGATCTCCTGCTGCGCTTAATTGGTAGTGGGGAAACAACGATTGTTATAGAAAGATGTTACAATGCGAGGGTCATAAATAAAAACCTCAAATCCAGCCATCCCATCTGCTAACCTGAAGGCAATTTTCGTGCAAAAACTGGAAAATACTGAACAACCTTCAACCAAAAGCTTTGTGTATGTGAACAATTTGCCAAACAAAATTTCTTCTGCAGAAGTAATTTGCACAGAACCCATGAATAACTTTTAAAGAATTTAGCATCACCTACCTTACAAATAATTGCTTTTAGCATGGAATAAATGCTTGAACAGGTATCTTACAATATCTGCAGAAACTTGTGATTTTTTTTTTTTTTAAGCTGTGTGCATTGGTTTAAAATACTGTATTTTTTAAACTACGATAACAGTTCACAAAAACAGTTATTTCAATGTATATTTTCAATAATTGCTCTGAAATAAAAATGAGATTTTTGAAAGAGTTCAAATCATGTAATTCCGTTTTAAACTAATGTATCATTTATATATTTGTATCGAAATTTATTTAGTTGTGTGAGTTGGAAGTCGGGCATTTTATACATTGAAATATGATGACAAGGTGCATTTCCTTAAAGAAAAATTCGTTTTGCTCTTCTGATTTCTCATCTAAAAACAATTATTGAGAAATTTTCTTGGCATGATATGAAAATCATTTGTAAATAATATCGTAAGAGATTAAATCGCTTTTTGACGTTGATAAAATAAAGTACTGAAAGTATATGATATCATATGATGCATTTTTTACGCTAAGCAAAAAATACTTCCGTTTTACTGAAAATGTTATCTAATAAAAAGGGTCCAAATGATATTTCATAATCAATATTTTACTGTTATGAAGATGTACTTATTTCAAAATTTCGAAACCGTTGGGACTTGAAATTCTCAACAGGTAAGCGTCCTATTTTAATATAAGTGTTATCTAATAAAAAGGGTCCAAATAATATTTGATAATCAATATTTTATTGTTGTGAAGATGTGCTTATTCCCAAATTTCGTAACAGTTGGGACATAAAATACTCGGCAGGTAAGAGTAAATATTTATGAAAAATAATTGTTAGTAGAAGAAAAATGTAAATGTATTGCATTATATATGTATGAAGATGGAAAAAATATGATAGTGATCTGGCTGATGCAAAAAATTCCTGAAAAGGAAATAAGAATTTCTGATTCTTTATCTGGATCAAGATTTGAAATGGCACAATTAGATGCTCAGATAAAGATAAATAGACAATGAACGACTTTTGGAGGGAAAACAATTTGTTATTTTACGACTACAGTTAATTGATTAAGACAAAGGAGGGCTACCTGTGCATGGGGAGGGATGCCTTCGTAGAGGACTTTTTAAAGAAAACTGGTTTCTATTTACATTACGCATGGGAAAAACTGAATTCCATGTCGAACTACTAGTGTTCAGTGACTTTACTGCTCGGCCGCTATTGCGCATTATTTGCGACAAAGGACTGGTGAGCGTTGTTAAATTAGGAACTGATTACCATTTATTTTTAAATTCATTAGTTAATACTTATGATTGGAGTTTTACTAAAAAGGCTAATATATGTATGTATTTCTTGAAATCAGTTTTCACATCTTATTAACATTTTATGTGCAGTTTTTATGGTATCATACCTTCACGTTCACTAAATTAATCTCACAGCTTAAGAACAAAGTGGGACTGGTTAAAATTTAATATCTATTTTTTGCTTTGTTTGAAATATTTCTTTTTGGTTTGGTTTATTCGACAAAGCTCTTGAGAGTTATCAGCCAAAGGAGGGATGCCTTCATGGACGACTGTCTCGGGAAAACTGCTCCTATACATGATACATGATGGAAAAAATGATGAAAACGTCCATGCAGCCAGCCCATTTGCCAGGATTCGAACCAAATTACCTATATTCAGCGATTTTACTGCTTGGTTGTTGGTGGGCATATTACTTTTTGAGTTAATTATCGTAATATTATGTTTTAATATGCATCAATAACAATCTGTGCTTACTATTGTAAGTTACATTTCCAGTGGTATTAATCCTGTAATTAATGGACTTGTGTATTTGAGGGCTCTGTGCCTAAGAGCAGTAAAGCTTCAGTGGAGGACTTTCTAAGCGGAATTGACGCATATTCACATTATACATGGGGAAGCCACCATAATTGATACAAATGGGATAATATTTGTCATGTCACTGTCAATTATACCAATCGTACGATTTGGTATTCAGTTTCGGAACAAAAATACATTTCTTGAGAAAGAAATCAATTTGGGGACAAATAAAAAAGAATTGGTGAAATAAGTATTATAAAAAAGCAAATTTCATTTATATCTTGGGTTGTCTGTTACCATTTACTTTGTCTTTTAATATCTTTTCATATTTTATTTAGGTATTGCTTTCTTAATTCTTAAATATTTCGTAAAATGCGAAACAATTATAAAATTTCTTCATAAATTCTTGCAATTCTAAATATAATTTCTTTTCCGAGTTCTAAAAATGTACTCTTGATGTAACAAAGAGCTATAGTGTTCACTAAATTAATATAGTTGTAATGTAATCATGGTAGTTGTAATGTATGCGTGCTTTCAAAAAAATTGATCGACAAAACAATTTTTCACCATTCAAGGCAGAACCATGGTTTCAATTTCAAAAAAATAAATTTAAAAAAAAAATTGAAAGGTTTCAGATTTTAAATTACGTCCAAAAGGGCGTTTTTTTAACATTTTGTGTGCTACTTTATTTATTAAATATCATGTTCTTCGCACTTAAACCATAAAATTCAATTCAAGAACAATATCAAAAAATAATTTTCAACAGAGCATATCTTTAAAATTACCGATACACAGTCTCACGCGCTGGAGATAAAAATTATTTTTCTGTACAACGTTGCCATTGCTCGCTTTGAAATCCTTGAGTTTGTTAATCAAAAATTCGTTAAAGTTTCACAAAATATGAAATCAATAATAAAGCATATTCAAGATTCCAAATTTGAGCTTCCAGATATCCATATATGGGTGGAAACGTTGAATATTCAAAATTTGATGGCTCTAGGTACCGCTGTTTTATCACAATGCAGGAAACATACATACATTTATGCAGATTCTTAATTATTTAATTTCTATAGATATAATGCAGAGCAATAATATTTGGTGGCAACAATTTGAAAAGTGAAAGAATGCTTTTAGTGAATCAATGCAAAATGCCAAAACGAAATTAATAGTCCTCCGAAGCACTTTGGACTAATAAATAAATAAAAATAAAATAGTCTTCCATTCAACGAAAATTTTTGACTGATTTTATTACAAATCTATGAAGCAAATTTCTTTTTGTTCTCCAAAAGATATAAATATGTCAATGAATAATATGTTTTTCAATTTACTATTAGAATAAGAAATCCATACTCGTCTGATACAAATTAAGTGATATATATTTTTAACTGAAACTTTCTTTGCAGGACAGATTCAAATATTACTTTCAAGCATTAACTACACAGAAATTACGTTTTTTAAATTTTTGAATGCAGTTTTGAATAGTTTAAGCCTCTTTTATGCTTCGAACCGTTGTATTTCTCTAAATTTTCTTTAGCAAGGTAAGCAGCAACATATTCAATGGCACTTTTTTCGCACAATCACTTTATAGACACTTAAATTTACATATGTGTCTCATATATTCACAGCCGAAATAGTCCATAACTGAAAGCCTAATTTTATTCAATTAATTTCTTAGACTAGCCGCTTGTACTCTTTTTAAGATTTTCCTCCCATAAATAGGTATTCTTCTAAAATAGAAATTGCAAAATCATTTGAGATAAAATTTTTCTTTCTCAAAACAAACTATTTATTTTGCAAAAGTATAATTGAAAATAATTTTAGAGCTATGAAATAAATTCAAGAAGAGGAATATATATTTTATTTCAGTTGTATAAGAAAATAGGAAATGGCAGCACAACATTATAATACGTCATCATAATATTGGCTGAAAGTGATAAAAGAAAAAAAAGTTTCATTCCTACTAAATGGTTTATATAATTTATAAAAGCTTGAAAAAGAGAATGTATATATCACTTGCATTTGTTGAATTAACGTAATCTTAAAAGACATTGTCGTATACAATATAAGTATTTGCTTGTTACTTTATGAAATAACAGTGTCTGGAGCCCACTCAAATATCCTGTAGAATTTTAACAAATTATTTTATAGGATACAAATATAATTATGTTTTATTCAAATTAAGGATTATGAAATATATTTTAATATAAATATATTACTGTAAATAAAAAAATCTGCAGCCATCTTTATTCCCTTTATTTATATCATCGCAAAAAAAATAGTGTTTATCTTATAATAAGCTAGTTAGATTATTTAAAAAAAAAAAACGAACCATGAAAACGTTTTATACTCCTTCCTTCAGTTTTTATTTTGACAGTTACGCACTTTCTTTAACTTAATATAAGATGCATTTATTTTAAATACTCTTCTAAAACATTTTATAAAAAATCAGAAAATAATGTAAGCATAAACCATTTGTTTGAAAAGTTATGTAAAACTGGATTCAGTACATAAAAAAATAAATAAAAAATAAATGGAAACAATAACTATTAGGTCCAAATGGGCGATTTTTTTCATTTACTGACACATACACTTTTCGAAAACATTTGGGTTAATGTCACTTTGGGCTAAAAACATTAAGAAACAGCATATCTTTAGAATTTCTGACACACACCGGAGACAAAAATATTTTATGCCTTACACTGTTGCCAGTGCTCGCTCTGAAACTCCTGAGTTTTTAATTAAAAGGGTTACAGAAGAAAACATTGCGGATGAAAATGTCGCAGAGAAAACAATGCAAGGCGAAAACGTCGGGGTACAAAATATCATCGTCGAAAATAAAGCGGTTAAAAAACTTTGTAGTTTAAAAACATTGTCATCAAAAATATCATGGTAAAAAATAAAGTACCCACAAATCATCACATGACGATAATAGTGCAGACATTCGTTTTTCAGGCTTTAATAATTGTTAATGGATTACATAATGGATTGTTAATGGATTGCATAATGATTTATGAGAGCAAGGGGGAAAGAAGGGTAATTTTTACTTTCATATTTTTTATTGACTAATAATTTTTTAAAAACAAGAAATTTAAACAAAACCAAAAAAATTTCATTATAATAGTATCAGATTAAGTGAAGAAAATAATATCATAATTAACGTAGCAATTTTTTTATAGATAAGTTCATGCAGTTACTTATCTTTCTTTTCCTATTCTTTTTTGGATTGTACTTTTCACGAAAAATTACCAGTAAACCTTTATAAAAAAATAATTTATTAATAACCTTTGTTAGTTAACTATGCCAGTTTAAAATTAAGTGCTATAAGTTGTGTCAATTTTCTATGCTTAAGTTTCCATTTTACATTTTCAGCAAATATTTATTAGTTAATAAAAAATATGAAAGTGAAAATTATCCTTCTTTCCATCTTATGCTCACAAATAACTATGCGAGTTTTTACAATTATTAAACAATCATTAAACTTTACAATTATTAAAGCCTGAAAAACGTCTGCGATGTCATCGTCATGCAATGATTTGTAGGTACTTTATTTTTTACCACGATATTTTCGATGACGATGTTTTTAAACTGCGAAGTTTTTTAACCACTTTATTTTCAACAACGATATTTTGTACCACGATGTTTCAGAACTGCGATGTTTTCTGCTTCCTTTATTTTCTCCCACGATGCTTTGTACCACGACGTTTTCTCCTTGTGTTGTTTTCTCTGTGACGTTTTCATCTGTGATGTTATCAGCGGACACCAATCAAAAGTACGCTAAAGTTTTACAGAATATGAAATAGATAATAAAAACAAATCCCAGATTCCTAAATGCAGGCTTCTAAGTCCCCATGTTCTGGTGGAGGGCTATGTTATCCAAAATTTGATGACTCTATGTAACGTTTTTTTTTTTTTTTTACAATGCGAAAAACATACATACACTCGTGTAGATTCTCATTACTTAGTTTCTTTAAATGTAATATAGAGTGATAATATTGGTGGCAACAGTTCAGAAAAGTGATTTGATGCAAAATGCCGTTTTGAAACTAATAGCTTTTCTGGGCTAATGCCTATTTGGGCTTTACAAAGGAATTATAAAATTAAAAACATTGAAATAAAATCCAAAAGCTTTCAGATTTTATATTACGCCCAAAGGGACTTTTTTTGACATTACCTTTATTTAATAAGAGTCCTGTTCTTTGCACTTAAGCCACATAAATTCCAATTCAAAAGTAATATTATAAAATATTTAAAAACAGCATATCTTTAGAATTTCCGATAGACAGTCTCGCACGCTGGAGATGAAAATGTTTTATTCCTTACAGTGTTGCCGTTGCTAGCTTTGAAATTGTTGAGTTTTCTAATCAAAAATTCATGAAAGATTTACAAATTATAAAAGAGATAAAATGAATTTGAACTTAAAAATTCGGGTTTCCAGGTGCTCATGCTGGGGTTGAGGATTACCTTATTCAGAATTTAATGGCTCTAGGTACTGTCATTTTTTTCACAATGTGAGAAATATACATATATCCATGTAGATTCTTCATTATTTAATTTCTTTAAATATAATACAGGACAATAATTTGGTGGCAGTAATTTAAAAGTTCATTCACCTTTTATACTGAAACGCTACAAAATGCCGTTTTGAGACTAGCAGCCCTTCTGTCCTAGCACCCGTTTGGGCTAACAAACTACGATAATTATAAACTGATTTGTAATTATATATATTATACACATATTTATCATAAAACGGAAGCATTTTGCAGATTTTTCCTACAGAATTTTACTCACAGAAATGCATTTTTACATTCTGCTGAATGTTTTTCTCCTATGGTACTGAGAAATGTTTGGCCTCTATTTCTAAGATCAAGTATTTTCAAATAGGGTGCACATTGAAAAGAAGTGGTAATGTAAAACGAATAAAAGAAAGAACAGGATATGCAGCGAAAATTGGAGGAGGGGCGATAAGAATGAAAGGCAATGTGCATGGTCATTCCACATATTATATATGGTACCTTTGATGAAAAAAACTTCTTTTTCGCTGTCCACCAGTCAGGACCTCCTCGACATATACAACTATTATCTCTTTCTGTTCATTTACTGGGCTCAAACTGTAAAATTTAGAATGATGCGAAAGAAAATTTGAAAGTGTAATTTACATTAAAATTAGCTAACTACAGAGCACAGTAAGCATAGTAAGGCTAGAATTTGCTTATTGCAGGTGTCGAGTTTAGTACTGCATGTGAATAAAATTTTTGAAATTTTTGAATGTTTCTGTTCTAGGAAACTACACTGAAAGTAATCTGATCGAAAATGTTTAGTAAAACTATGCATTACCTCTATTTAACTATAATACAACTTTGAAAAAATGTTTTAAATTTTCCGACTGCACATACAAAAACTCATGTTGCATAAAACACATCAAGAGCGTTGGCCCATCAGCAGATAAGCAATAAATTCTCTGAATGCTGGTAATTCGGCCCAGGATTTGAGTCCCGCGAACGAGCTCACTGTGTAGGCATTTTCTTTGTTTTCCCCACGTGCAACGTACAGGGTGAATATAATTAAAGTTGCAATTTCAAAATGCTCTAACGTTAAAACTATAGGTCAGAATGACTTGATATTTTACCAGAACAATCCTGAAGTAATGGAATTTTGTTTGGAGAAGGAACAAAAATAGTTTCAAAATATGCCGATAGATGGTGCTGTCAGGGTTCGCATTGCTGTTGGTATGCAAATTATGAAGACATAACATGCGTACTGAAGATATGGCTAAGATAAAAATGCAAAGCACTAATGACACACATAAAATTTTGTCTGGGTGCTTCATCATAACTTTGAGGCTTTTCTATCAGAATGGTGACTGTGCATTAACAGCTATTAAGAAGTTCGGGACGTTAAAAGGCATAAAACCTGTCTCAGTGACCACATGTGGCCTGTGAAAAATGATAGAAAAATTCGAAGAGAATGATTCATTTGATGTGAAACGAGGAAGAGGACAAAAACCAGTTGCAGTGGCGGCAGTGGAAAATGCGGCTGCAGCTTTACAAGAACAGACAAACAGTGATGCAGGAGGCAACAGTACACAGGGAATTGGTTGAATGTTGGATATGCCTATCAGTACAGTTCGTAAAGTCCTATGGAACATCTTGCACTGTTATTCGTATAAGATAACTCATGTGCAGCAGTTGCTACCTGCTGACCTGGAAAAACGTGAATTGTTTGCACTACAATTTCTTGCCTGGATGGAAGTGGATAATGAATGGCCATGGAACATTCTGTGATCTGACGAAGCTCATTTCCATTTGCAAGATTCAGTAAAAACGCAAAATTGCAGGATATGGGCGACCGAGAATCCGTTCCGGCTACAGCCATAAATTACCTCTTCATGCTGAAAATGTCACTGTGTGGTACGGAGTAACGGCAGCGTTTATCGTCGGTTCATTCTTCTCCGAGGAGATACACCTGAGGGTCTTATTACCTGCACCGTTACTGCCAAGTGGTATGAAGCACTTTTGCGTAACCATGTCCTTCTGGCACTTCAGCAACGTCAGTGTGTGGACCCCACAATATTCATGCAAGATGGTCCTCCTCTGCACATTGCTACTCGTGTGAAGCAGTTGCTGATCTCTCATTTCGGGAATGATAGAATCACAAGCCGCCATTTTCCAACAGCTTGGCCGCCATGCTCATCCAACTTAAACCCGTGTGACTTTCGGCTTTGCGGATAGTTAAAGAATGTCGTTTACAGTGGGCCGACTGCAAATCTGGCCAGTGTGAAGGCAAGCATCACGCAGCACATTCATAGCATCAGCACAGATACCCTTCGATCTGTTGTGGATTATGCAGTTTTACGCTTCCAATTAGCAGCAGAACAAAGAGGAAAGCATATAACAACTTATGCATTAATCATCCGTAAGGTGTTTGTATCGTAAAGCATATCTTGGCACTATCCTGAGGTTTTCTCTGTAAATGCGTATTCTTCTCTTTTTGCTAGTAAAATTGTCATAAACCTTTGAAGTCTATTATTTCCTTATGGCTATACATCCACAACAGCAATTTTGAACACTTACAGTGTCACATATCGGCATACTTTGAAACTATTTTTTTTCCCCTTCTCCAAACAAAATTCCAGTACCTCAGGATTGTTCTGGTAAAATATCAAGTCATTCTGACATATAGTTTTAAAGTTAGAGCATTTTGAAAATCACCCTGTATATGTGAGCCAATTTCCCTCAGAAATTCCTCCACGAAGACATCCCTATCCTTAGGCAAATAACCTTTGAGTGTTTTGCCACAATCAAATTAAATAAATTTTTTTTAAATAAGTAAGCACCAAGAGCATTAGACTAGTTCCTTTGTTTAATTCTTTCTATATATACAGAGAGAAATAATTAAAGGTATAGAGACTAGTAAAACCATAAGCAAAATCCGATTTTTTTTTTCATAAATGCTCTTATAATTTTTCAACGAGAAGATTTCTAAGAGTAACTGTTTATGTGCTCTTAGCCCTTCAAAAAATAAATAGTGGAATAGTAAAATATACTAATATTTTCTTAGATTTTAAAGAAAACAACATCATTATGGCCCAATTAATAAATGCGTGGCTTTCCTTACTTATTGCTATTACCAAAAGCAGAGAATTACATGACAAAAGCTTAGACCTCTGTGATTATGATTAGCAAATAAACAAGTTTTTTACTCCATGTTCAGTTAATTAGTTGTATCATATCAAGTAAGTTGCGAAATATTATTTATATCTGTAGTTTCAAATAAAGTCCAGATGAAAAATACCCAAACCTACAAATAAAATAAAAAATTTTCTAAGTTCCCAAGATATTTTACTTTATTAAAAAAATAAGGAAAATATATCGAAAATCATACTGTTTAGGTGAAAAAATATTCCTTCTATCCTAGACAAGCAATCATATATAAGAGGTTAATTAAGTAATTAAAGTAAAGGTTATTAGAAACACAAAAATATTTTGATATTATGCCCACATGCATATAGATTGCTCATAAAAACTTAAATAAATAAATATATATAAACACGTACACACACATACATGCATACATAAAAATGCAGCTTTATTAACAGGAAAAAAATTAAACATTTATAATTATTTTCTTTTAATGCCTTAATTTGCAGTTTTTCACAAAATTTAATAGCATAAATCCCGACTAAAGCAAACAAGCACTGTTACAAGTCGGATAACGAGGCTAACAATATAACTTCTTGAAAAGTACCAAAGGACAAAGTTTTGACAATGATTGATATTTTTACAATCTACACTAATCAGTTCAAGTGATGATTCTCCACAGGTGTGGGGGAATAAAAAAAACTACTTAATGCTTTCCGTTTATTCAGTGAAAGAAACTGAATGCACGGAAACTGTTCTGCGCTTTTCAAAAGCTTTGTTGACAAACCTGGTGATGTTTTTGGAAACAATACCTTAACTTTCTCAAGACCTCCAAAGTTCCTCACTAGTTCTTATTCTGCATTATGAACTCTTTGCAAAACAGAATAAAGTATGACTATGCTTAATATTTGAAGTACTCACCTTTTACAAGTTCTCTTCACTTTTGTGCATCTAACTGAATTTTTTTTTTTAATGTTTTAATAAATAATAGATTTTAGTTCACTTGAGAGTAGGTGCTTTTAGAATTGTCAATAAATTCATTTGCTTTGCTATTGGTCTTATAATCAATTCCTTCTGACACTTAACTATTATGCAATGGCCTTTGCACATTTGTTTAGAAAAAAGTCATTCATCGTGTTTACTAAACTGAAAACTGTAAAAGTGTATTCATTTAGAATTGGGTTTAATGATATGCAGCTTCTAATATAAGCTTATGTTAACTGATGCTAGTTAGAGTAATGATTTTATAATAATCACCATGCTGTAGTATAATTATTGGATCATCGTGAAAGTTATGTGGTTTTTCAAATTGAGTTATGTTTTCTTCTAACTACTTTGTTATTGCTAATAAGGAATTACCTTGGTCGAAATAGGTGTGTAAATGCAGTCTTTTCTGCTTGCATTGCATAATTCTAGTATATGTTGAGATATAATTTTTGTTTCACTGCATTGCTAAGAATATAGAATCCAAAAATTCATTTTCTTCATATGTTCTTTCATTTGTAATGAAGAAAAATGCTATTCAGGCTACCTGAAAAAAAATTCTACTGTATATGGTCAAAGTGCTGTTTCTGTTGAGAAGTGCAGAAATTTCAGTCTCAAAGATGATGCCCAATCTAGATAATCATCCACTGTGAACAAGAGTTATTAAAAGACGTCTCTGAAAATCCAATTTATACAGTTCTGGAACTCTCAAACTTACTATTCTGAAAAGTACAGTAGAATTATTTGAATAAAATTTAATACGTAAGTGACTTTAATGTATGTATATCCCATTTTTCAACAGAGCATAGTATGCTTTCTCAAATTTCAGTATATGATTCTTTGCTAAAACAAAATAAATTTATAATATCATTTTTTAAATGGTTTAATTACTGGAGCTGAGTTGTGGATATTATGCAATAATGTTACAAGAAACAGGTCATGGGGTGAGCAAAAAGAACCTCCTTTTAGTAACATCAAGGGTTTTTGGGGGCTCTTCCCAAAAAAGTAATGTTTTGTGTATGATGGGACTACAAAGGACCTGTTTATTTATGAATTGTTGCTACCAAATAAATTATCTGACAATAAAAAAACTGTTTTCAAGCAGTTTTAAAAGCAGAAATTGAAGCAAAGCACCCAGCACTGTTGAGTCATTAAACTAGTATCATGATAATTTCCACATTTTATGAATGTCAGATATAAATTTATTGAATGTGGTTGTGATGTTTTGTTTCACACCTTATAGTGACCAGACCTTGTCTACTCAGATTTTCACCCCTTCATGTCACTTGAAAATTCTCGAAATGGCCTGGACTTCACTTCTGTGAACACTGTCAACCAGCACCTTGATAATTTATTTTCAAAAAAACCTAATGTCTTAGTAAAAAGAAATATTTTTAACTACTGGAGAAATGAGAAAAATTCATAGAACAAAAATAATACTTATGTGCTCCAATGAAATTTTCTTATGTTTTTGTACTGCTTCATTTTTGTTTATCTTTGAAAAAACAGAGAACTTTCTGGCAGATCTAATATTGTCTAATTTTATCTGCCCCTCTCCTTTTTCCCCTTTTATCTTTATATGTTTCATTGTAGCAGCAGATTGCATTGCTTATCATTTAGAATTTGTAAGGTTTTAGTTAAACTAACAAAGTTTTATTCTAATTTTTAATTTTCTATCTGTTCTCATTTCAACTTCCCGTTAGAAGAAGCGTGATTTTTAGCTTTATGCTAATTTGAAGTGGAGCCAAGTTATATTTAAACCGGAGGTAGAAACCTTTCAGTGTGAGAGAGCTTTTAGTCTCAGACCACGGTCACTCTATTCGACATTCTCCTGACTAGCTAGCATTTAAATTCTAAGCCATAGCGCTTTTCCATGATTGCTTATTGAAGTAATTTCAAGTGTGTCAGTATTAGTAAATCTTGCTACGCACCGTTTAGTTTAGAGGCCAACCTCGCGTTCATAGTTCTGTGAGCAATGACTATTTAATTTCTAATTAGTTTTAGTTTAAATTTATTTGATTGTTCATTTTTAGACCCAAGTGCGGTCTCTACTTTCTGTATCCCTCCCGAGTTGGGAAGTGGTTGTACATAATTGTGATTTAATAAAAGAAGGTTTTAAATCCCTTTCAAGTGCAGTTCTTCTACCACTGAATCACAATATTCTACCACAGAACATAGCTGCATTCAGCTCCCTGTTCAAGATCAGGACTTTAAGCTGTCACGAAGATGTTTTCCAAGAATATGCACAGAACACTCAGTCCTGACAAGGTTACATTCAATATTAGGATCAATTTTCATAATATGCTCTGACAGGATGTCAAGTATTCCAATAATTTTGTTCAAGTGTTTATCTCATTTTTTTCTTCATAAGCATGTTATTTTCTGTGTTAAGCTTAAGAAGGAATGATCTGAGCAAAGTTAATATACAGGAGAATCACATAAGATATTGAAATGTGTATTTTTTTGCATAACTCTAAAATCGTGTAAAATAAATTGTATAAAATGAGAACTAACTGTATAGGGAAAAACTGTTCATTTATATATATATATGATGTATCCTCCTCCTGCCGATGTTATGTCGGAAGTAATTGGGTTCCTCTTCTTTCATGTTCTTTTTTACTTTATTTATTTTTGGTTTTTTTTTTGTAATGGTTTATTTTAATTTTTCTTTTAACATTTTCAGAACTCTAATTCTACATTTATAGTATTTTTTAAAATTTATTTATTTGAATTTCAGTTTTTAGTCTTAAATTGGTTCTAAATTTCTTTCTTTATATATATGTAAGATATAATAAATTATGATAGCTGCTTTAAAAACTAATTGGCGATCTCAAAATTTACGTTCTAAATTTGGTTCTCGCTGCCTAAACTCATCTATTCTCCCAAATTCGAAATTTTTCTATAAGAAATTCGAGATTTTTCGAGTTATGTAATGCTGCTTGAAAAAGGCAACCAAAACTAATACTACCAATCATAGTTTGTCTCTAGAATCACACCTACTCTGGTGTAAATTTCCTGGTAAGCTAATTATGTCACCTTCTTTCCTAGCTTTCACAACTGCTAAAATATTCCCACTGCTCTGTTTCTCTGTCTACCATTAATCTGTGTATATGAGAAATTATTGTAAATGTTTATGATCAAAAAGTATATTGTCTAAGAAGAATGATTTCTAATGTGTCTAGAAATAAATATGGTAATTAGCTGAACTTATTTGTGTCAACATTTTCTTTCATCCTTCCACTCGACTAGCGAAAGCTGCTAAAAGTACCGCTGTTAACTGCGCATCAAAATATCCCTCCTTGATTATGACAACTGCAAGCTGACTCCTCTTCCATACTCCCCAGAATTATTACGTATATATATAAATTAAAAAGTAATTTTTTGTACTGATTTTTTAGAATTTATTTTTTTTTTTATCTAATTAAAGTTTGGCTTGTTTGTAAAGTTGCAAAGTTTGGTTTTCAGTTTAATAAATTACTGAATTTGGACTAATTATAGTCGGACTATTTGAGGTGTTATTATTGTATTGTAATTTTTTAACAACTAATACATTGGGATTATTAGGCACACAAACTTTGAAAAAATTATTGAAAGTCATCCATTCTTGTAAATTTGCCCTAAATGTGAGCAAATTTTATTCTGGAGCTTATTGATTTTTTTAAGAGGTTTGATTTTGAATACTGTTTAAGTGCTCTATATTCCTCATTAATTTTAGGATTATTTCATCTATATTTTCCTGGATTTTAAACTGTTCATCAATAAATTTGTCACTGTAATTATCATCATACTTTTTGCAATTGATCAATGTTTCTTCAGATTCATTAGTGAGCAAGTTAGAAATTTTTCAAGCAATTCACATTCAATTTTACAAGAATTCATTTTCTAAATCGTTTTTTTTTTCGCCCTCCAAAAAATGTATCTTTACATTTGATTATTTGTGCCTTTAACATCTTGTTTCTTTTCATTAAATTTTCCTGATTTGTTCTTACGTTATAATAGTGTACAACTATAAAATCTACAAGTAATCTAAAGAAAGTTTAATACTCCACAAGAAACTGTAAACAGTGCTGCTTTCTTTCTTGCTAGTAAAGACATTAGCTCAAGAGACCAGCATAATGTGTCAATGAAGCATTTCTTGTTATTCAATAAAGAAAATGCATAGCTGCCATATATAACAAACATGGTTGTTACACGTAACTGATATAATAGTGTTAGTAAATATTATTTGATTTCTCTGTGGCTTGCTTCTGATTGATGTATTATACAAAGCCATCCACATCAAAACATCATAAATTTTAAATCATATGAAAAAAAAATCTTTTTAAATTTTACACAATCGCTTTTGGAGTATGTGTATGCCAAGTTTTGTAACTGTAGGCTACGTTTGGATTATTATAGAATAATTGCTTATTTTTTTAAATGTAAGCAACCTACTCAATAATAAAATTGTAAAATATTATAAATGTGTAATTTTAATTTTATTCAAAAGGACATTGAAACTGTGTAAAATATTCATATAATCACTGAATGTTCATATTGCGCAATTTCCATTTATGAGAAAGTATTTTTATGTCGAAGGTACTTGTAAAAGGGGTGTGAAAAAAACAACTTGCATCTGCCCTCGAGGTTTCCAAGGTAGGAGGTGTGAACAAGATCGCTGTGGTTGCTTAAATGGGGCTACTTGTGTTTCAACTAAAACAGAAAATGGCTTTGATTATGCATGTCACTGTCCAGCAAAATATTCTGGCACCCACTGTGAAACTTTCAATCCTAGTTCATGTGATGATATTGTTTGTAAAAATGGAGGAACTTGTCAAATGTCAAAAGGAATTCCCATATGCAGGTGAAGAACTTTTTTTTTTCAACTTTCACTGTTTTTTCATTAAATGCATTTTTAATTGGAAAAATTAAGTTGATAATATTTTTCAGTTTTTAAATTTATCTGATTGTTATTTAATGTGTAAGAAAAACCAGAATAAATTATTGGTGTGCCAGTTGTTGTTTTGAAATAAATTTTTTTAAGTTACATCTAAGTAGCAAATAGCCCTTTTTGTAGTGAACTTCATTCTCATGTAAGAATTAAGTATTATTAATAACTTCTAACAAATTTTTACATGAAAAAATTATCTATTTGTTGAACTCTTCAAGATGTTGATGGAAAGGTTATACCACTTCATTATGTTTTTTATTCTTTAATTTGTTATTCTCAAAAGGCATAATGTATTAGTGCATCTAAGTGTGGAATGCAAATATTGTTTTTTATTAAAAGCACTAAGGAAAAAAAAACTATTTTGTTTTGGTTCTCTATCAGTATACATGAAACAATTTAGGATAATAGGACAATACTGCTGATAATTCAAAGCAAAGTTAAAATAAAACCACAAAGGACTGCTTCCAAAATGCTAATTCTTATACAAGACATAAAGGAAGGTGAATTATAAAAGTATACTAATATAGACAGTATATAGCAGTCTCTTAACAATGTATATTGTTTTGTTCATAATGGATTGAATGCACACAGAATCGATGACAGCTTTATAAAATTATTTTCTCTAAAGAAACTCTTTACAGTTCTGTAACTTTTCACAAAAATACTCATAGCTCAGTATGACAGAGCACCATTAGTAGTTACCATGCCACACTACTAAGAATATTAAACACAATGAAATACAAAGTGCATTTAAAGAGCAAAACTCGCACTAAACAACGATTGAGAACTGATGCTCTGTCCGGTCTTGTATAGTTTTTTTCCTGGCCGCTGAAGAATTTCCAGGACCTTCCATTTCTAGAAATTGCTGGAAGAAATACACATTTAAAGTTACTTACAAAGGCCAGTTACAGTTACATATAGAGATCAATTACAGTACTAATTAAAGTTACATAATCGCGAATTCTGGCAATTTTTCGCCAAATTCGACGACAAAATTATTCACCAAAACCATTGTAGCATGATGCCTGCTATCTCACCTTATTTACCCCAATATTAAATGTACCTGCCCCTGTAACGTTATTTTTCTGGTAGAGCATCACTTCTTGAGGTGTTTCATGTTACATTGTACAAGGGATACCACAATTTTGGATATAATTTCACTAAAATTATTTACATATATACCAAATTCATAACAGTATTATACATATTGTTCTAAAATATATATATTTTTTACTTCTTAATAAGTGATATTAGAAATTTCCTTTTTATATTAAAAAAAATTTGGTCATAAATGAAAAATTATAATTCCTATATAACAAAAGATCCCATACGGTCTTATGGTGTTACATAGAAATGCATCAACTCCTTTAAAAAAAAACTGTTTTTCCAATGCTAAGTGTTAGTAATAATACAATCGTATTTAAAACATTTCTAACTTAAATGCTTGAGATTAAGCTCTTCATTGAAATCATTTGTAAACATTCTAAAAATTGATATTTGTTTAAACTATGTAAATACAGCAAACTGTTGATCAAATACATTTTTATGATCTCTGCTAATTTAGCTTTTAAATGTTAACTTTAAAAAATAGCATTAATAAAAAAACATAAATAAATTTAA
>KK116206.1:298669-330243 GCA_000611955.2 Stegodyphus mimosarum
ATTGTAATTTCCCATATGTTATATGTGTACTTTATTTTATATTAAATACAATTACTAAATTAAAATTTAGTAAATGTATTTAATATAATAATTTTAACACTAATTTGTTGAATTTGTCATCATTTTTATTACAATGCAAAATTTTGCATAATTTGTATGTGATTCAAAAGATATTTTTAAATAGTAATTCAATCTCAATATGTAGATCTTTTAACTGTAATCACTTATTATTTTTAACAATTCATTACTTTCAGTAGCCTAGAATAATTTTTATACAGTATTCTGATTTCTGTATTTAACTATTTCATAGTATGGTACTTAAAGTATGGTAAGAGTCCTTATGAATGTCATATTAATTTTTATTAATACTTGCATTGTAACCAGTAAGAACATGAATGAGTAATTTGAGGTTGAAGAAGCATATACATATAAATTTTTTTAATTACTTGGTGTACAAAAGTATAAAAATCCTTTTGAAGATTTTCTTCCAAATCTCATGGCACAAATAAAATTTGAAGTAGATGTTGATTAATTGAAACTAAAAAAAAAAAAAAAGAAACTGCTGTTTCATAAATTGGATATGTTTGCACAGGTGGCAAGCTCTTGTATATGTTGTGAGTACCCATGGTGATATAAACTCTTCCTGTTAAATCTTTAAGATCATATTTTGATTGCATTGTTTTAGTCAACTTGTAAAAAGGTGACTTTACTATGAAAAGCAAAATATATTTTATTATATTTATGATATCCACATTATTTTTCATCTCATTTTCTAAGGGAATTCTTGCAACTCCTGTGTCAATTTAAAGTAAAACTCATCACATCCATCTTTGTAATTTTTTAGGTTCTTTTCGAGGCTTGAATAAAAATTTAGTTTTATATAAAATTAATGAGGGCATTTTACTGTGTTTATGCCTTTCTTTACTAATGTTATTATTAGCTATATATTACATTAGTTGAATTTTTCAGTTGAATAATTCTGCTTTGCTGTGTTTGCAAAGATTTTTAAAAGCTATTTGAAGCAAGTTTATTAACTTTTAATTGAAAGAAAATTTTAATTTTTTTAACTCCTGAATTATTTTTAGTGTATTTTAAATTCTTAATTTATTCATTTTCACATTGTGATTTTTAATGAATTCTCTTATGTTAAGCCTTGATTATGAGACACATATGATTTAAATGAAGCTTCATAATTTTTTTATTAATTTATTAGATTTTTCCTTTGCTAATGTATTTATGTTATTTAAATATGTTATCAATTATTTTAATGTAATGAGTATTATGTTAGAGCATATTTCTTAACTATTAACATTTTTGCAATATGATTTTTTTTCCCATAGTTGTCTTTCTCGGTGGGTTGGTCCTCTTTGTGAAATGTTATCTGATAACTGGAATAAATGCTTGGGCTACTGTTTGCATGGTGGAGTATGCACTTTGCCACCAAATGGTGTTGGTCCACCACTGTGCACGTGAGTTTATTCTCAGAATATTGTTTTTTTGTCACCTGTAGTAAAAGTACTGTCTTCAGGGCAAGTCCATGATATATCGTTAAGTTCTAAATTTTGACATAATTATTCATAGAATCTCTAAACTTCCATACTAAAATAATATGAAAAATAATAATAGTGTAATGCAGGAATCTGAAATAAGAGCTGCAAGCCTTTTTTAACTGAATCTGTTGTGAATTTGTTCGAATAATAAGCTGATTTTGAAAAAAAGTCAAATTTCGAAAAAAATACTATGAGCCATTAATTATAATAAGGTAAAAAAAAATCAGCTTCATCTACTTTCAGTTGTAATAACATAATACAAATGAAATCATGTCATTCTCATTAAGGTAGTGCTGTTTTTCTCTGAAGAATCATAATTACCTATTGTTATCACCACAATTTTTTGAGGCATTTATACTAAGCTTTTATTGTATTGCTGGCTGTTTGACTTGTCTGGATTATTAATTTGTACCAGGAATGACCTTTTTGTGAATTCATGTATTGTGAAAGGTTGGACAATGGGCTTCTGATTCTTCTTTTGGAAAGCAACAGCGTACATTTTTGTTTGTTTGTTTGCATATTTATTATCATGATTTAATGCTTCCTGTGTTAAAAAAGTTCACAGTCATTTCTTGTAGGGCAGTTTTATTTGTAATGTAAAAAAATATTACTTAGTCACTTTTCAATGGCCGTGTGACTAAAAATGTTGTGTGGTAGAATCTATCCGAACTTCTGTTTCTCTGACTGTTTTCATCTAGATTTTTGTATCAAACATATAAACACTTGTATATAGTATTCAACATTTACAGGGATGTGTGGTGCCACTAATTCATGTTATCAAAGAAAATGATTGATTTCGCTTTAGTTTTTGATTTGCTAGGTTATGCTGTTTGGGGCATCAGAAAGGTTTACATGTACACTGGTGTGCAAAACTTAAGCAACAATGTAAAAATTTAGCAGATAGCCATGAAATTGCAGAAAAGGAGGTCTGGAGATCAGTACAATGAGCACGTAAGTCAGTAGAAACGTCATGCGTATGCAAATGTCAGGAACGAAACGTCAAGAGCATCGACGTGAACGTACACAAAATGCGTGATGTCGGCGCACACAACTCAATAGTAGAATAAAAGGAAGGACGGAGACACAATTCAACATATTCGCTGCAAAGTGCCAGTAAGTCAGTTCATGAAATATGGCTAGAAGAAATCATCTGGACGACTTCACACGTGGAAAAATGATCGGAAAGCTGGAGGAGGGGCGTACTGTCACCATTGTAGCTGCAGAGTTTGGACAACTGATCAATGGAGTCGTGTCCTCTTTACAGATGAGAGTCGGTTTAGTACCAGAAGCGATTCTCAACACATTTTGATTTGGAGAGAGATCGGGACCCGGAGACCAAGAGTTTCCTGTTTGTTTCTGCACAGGTGATTGCTTGAAAGTACTTTCTTGAACATGAATATAAACATCTTAATTTATGATGAGGCATGAACACAGACAGTAACAGTATCATCATGACTGAAAATTAATCTTTTTTTGGGGGGGAGGAGTCTTACTCATCATGCCTGACTAAAATTATGGTCACATATACTTGAGGTTGCGTTATGTTGAGTGTCATGTTTCAACATGCAGTTTAACCCTTGTAGTGTTACACACAGAAAATTCCATTCAGAACTGTGGCTTTCGGATTGGATGCATATTGAAAGAAAAGGAATCAACCTGCAAAGTGAAAGTGTCATTTTATAACTGTAATCAAGAAAATACCATTTATTCATGACATTTTGAGGAACTTTGAAATTTCAAGGCTGAACCCATAATGCTCAGAGGGTTAAAGTACACTGCTGGCCACCCAAATTGCAACACCAAGAAAGACAAGAGATATCACAACAAAATTTGTTTAGTAGATAACATGTTGACCAAGTATCAAATGATTAAATTTATAGACTTCTGTGAAGTGTGGTTCCTTCCAGAATCAATAGCCAGAGTAGCCTCCATTGTTGGAGATCACCGCTGCCACGCGCCTTGGCATTGATTCTTGGGGTACAGCAGACCAAGCAGCTTCCACATGTTGCCAAAGTTGATCTGGTGTGGCAGCTTGGGATGTAATCTGGGTCAATCGTTCAGAAACCATGGACCACATGTTTTCTATCGGTGAAAGATCTGGAGAGTGAACCGGCCAGGGAAGCAATTCAATCTGGCGATTGATGGAGAACCCTTGGACAATGCGTGCCATGTGTGGTCGCGCATTATCCTGTTCAAATATGGCTGTGAGCAAGCCCTGAAGGTAAGGAAGGACAACTGGCTCCAACACCTCGGAGATGTAGCGCTTTCTGTTTAAAGTACCGGCAATGTGTTCTAGAGGAGTGCGAGAGTGATGTCCAATACCACCCCATGCCATAATACCCAGTGCAGGATCATTGTGGCTGTGCATAACGCAGCTGTTCAGCATCCTTTCTCTACGGTGTCTCCAGACTTGAATCCGACCATCGTGGTGTTCCAGACAGAAGCATGACTCGTCCGTAAAGACAATTTCACTCCATTCTGCCATCCACATCCTTCTTTCATCGCACCATTAGCGGTGGAGACATCTGTGGTTCTGCGTCAAGGGTAGACGAAGCAATGGACATCTGGCGGACAGACCACTCTGCTGTAAACAGCGTTGAATGATACACGCAGACACTGAATGTTGCGTTACAGACTGAATGTGCTGTGCTATGGTTCGTGATGTGACTGAGTGATCCATCACTGCCATGCACACAATGTTCCTGTCATCAAGTGGTGGTGCACTGAGGTGGATGCGATCGAACACATCGGTCTGTGGTGGTGCATAATGCAGCTGTTCAGCATCCTCTCTCCACGGTGTCACCAGACTTGAATCCAATCATTGTGGTGTTGCAGACAGAAGCATGACTCGTCAAAGTAAGACAATTTCATTCCATTCTGCCGTCCACATCCTTCTTTCATCGCACCATTGGCGGCGGAGACATCTGTGGTTCTGCGTCAAGGGTAGACGAAGCAATGGACGAATTTGCGGACAGACCACTCTGCTGTAAACAGCATCGAAAGGTACCTGCAGACACTGGATGATACATTACAGACTGAATGTGTTGTGCTATGGTTCGTGATGTGACTGAGCGATCTGTCACTGCCATGCGCACAATGTTCCTGTCATCGTGTGAAATGATACACTGAGGTGGATGCGATCGAACACGTTGGTCCGTCGTACCCTCCTGCATCCAACGGTCACATATCCGCATTACAGTTGTTTGGTTTCGTCCAACACGACTACCGATTTCCCTGAAAGATAATCCACACTCTCGGTAGGCCACTATCCTTCCTCTGTCAAACTCGGATACTTGATCAAACGATGATCACTCTTTACTACGAGGCATAATTGATCATTTTTTTGAAAAAAAAACACAAGAAAAACACAATTGCCGAACTTGAAATCATCGAAAACTCCAAGCCTTAAATAGTGCTTTGAAGTGGCGCCACAGGTGCACGTGATGTGCGTCTGTGCTGAAATTCTAATCATTTGCATATCTCACCTCCGCTAATACATGTAAATTTCATGTTATTTGCATGCTTCCTTCAGGGTGTTGCATTTACTTTCGCCAGCAGTATATTATATATACTAGACAAGCAGCAGTTATAATGATGTGAAGTGTCATTTGTTAACATATATGATCCTAGCTGGTCTTAGTTGTGTGTTCTCTCAACAGTAACTGTTTTATCAGAGAGGTTGTAAAAGCTGAGATCATACTCTTCCTTCAGAGCACAATCCTAGAACTTTATTCCAACTAGATAAGAACTGATTACATTTATCTCAGAATGTTAAAATTTTCATCACACTAAAGCAGATGCTTCTTCTTTGTTGTACTCATTGGTCAAACTAGTTGCTAATTAAATATGTATAAGATAGACACTTTTCAACTGGTGTATCAGTAATCTCCAGCAGTCATTACCAGTGAAATTGGATCACAGTAGCCTGGCAGGCAGTACTCCAGAAACATATTTAAAATCTCTTTGATTAGATGTCTTTTTATACTGTTGTACAAAGTACAAAATTATGTACTTTATACTAATTTGTTCTATACAAAAAACTCTTATCAGTGCTTATGGCAGCTTTATAAAGTACTGATTTTGTGTGATTGATGTAATTAGATTGTATTAAAACTGTAATCATTCATTTGCATTACTGTTAGTAATAACTGTCTTAAATTTCTTTATAGTCTGAAGATTTCTTCATGAAGTTGCAATTTTCACAAAGATGAATGTATGTTGTATAATATAATAAGCTAGAAATTGGTGCTTCACATTTTGCCTATTGCTAAGAAAATCTGTAAAATGTAACCTCTTGTTAGCATTATTTTTTAATATGCTTCTTTATTTATATATATATTTCTGCAGTTGTCCACGTGGGCGGGCTGGAAAACGATGTGAAATAAGTACCTCATGCAATAACTTTTGTTTTAATCATGCTACTTGTGTTCCTGCACTGAACAATGATGAAAAACCTACCTGTTTGTAAGTACTGACCCATTAACCTTGGGCCATTCATTAAAATTCTATTCTATCTCTTTTGTTTGTGTTTTATGTATTAATTTAAACTCTGAATCTAAAAACAGTTTGTGTTTATGCTGATTTTGCACCACTAAGGCCGATTGACAATCATACCATGCTTTATATAATAGCTATAAATTTAACTAGTTATGTTTCTCCTTTTCCACTTCCCATCTACTCCATAGATTTGCAATTAATAATGAATAAATATACATATTAGCAATTTTGGCATCTGTAATTATTTTCTCGTGTTTAACTTATGCATGTGTAGCCCAGATGAAAGTTAGCAATATTTTTTATCATACTGTGGCTTAATATGTTGCTTTCATGACTAATTTTTTCCCTTGTGTCAATAACTGTAATGTGATTTTTAGCATATGAATTTCTGTATGGGGAAGGATGTATGAAAAGGGAAAATGAAAGTCTCTGTTGAGTAGTCAGTAGAAAATTTAATGGATTTTTCAAAAAGATATATATATATATGTATATGTATAATTTTATTATACGAGGGTCACTCTGAAATTTTCGAGGCGCTTAAGGTTTTCAAAAGCTATACTTACAAAATTTTAGGAGTGTTCAAAGTAGAGTCCTCCAACATCAATGCACTTCTGTAGGTGAATTTTCCACAGTTAAATGCCTCAAATCATTCATTTCTTGGAGTCGATAAAAAAAAATTGCATTTATAGTTTTATCAATCTCATCTTTGGAATGAAACAATGTCCATATTAAGTTCATTTTTAGATTAAAAAATAGCTAAAATTGACAGATAGCTAGATCAGATGAATAGAATGGATTTTCTATTGCTTTGTGCCTTTTTGGTCAAGAAACTTGACTGTCAATCTTGCTGAATGAAGGTACATTATTATGGTGGAGCATGAGTTCTCTAGCATTCACTTCTTAAAGAATTTCTGGAAGATGGTATACCGGTTAGTTGTGACTGTCTGCTGTCCTTCCAGCTTGATGGCTTTGACCAGTTCTGTACTTCTGAAGAAAATGGCCCACATGACTTTTTTCAAGGCACATTGTCTTTTCAACATTGTGGGTGTGGGATCTTCTTCAAAGATCCATACTCTACTTTCTTGATGTACTTGATGTATTGTAACATCAAAAAATAGTGTATTCATTTCATCACCACTTAAAATTTTAGAAATAATATGATGGCCACTATCTTTAAGTAAATTTAGGGTTTAGTTACTGATTCTGACACACTCCTTGGTGTTCAGTTAAATTATGGGGAACCCAACAAAAAACTTGTTTTTTCATGTGATATTCTTCATGAATAATTTTATGTATGGTGGTGGATCCAATGTTAAGTTCTTTCTATATCATTTGGTAGGTACAATGATTATCATTGATTAACATTTTCCTACATTATCCAGGATTACTACTGACAATGGTCTTCGTATGTGTTCTTAACCCTAAAGAGAGTTGAGACCTCTGTGAAATTCTGTAAACCATCCTAATACAGTAAGCACAAGATGGTTCTTTATTGCCAAATGTAGACATTTAGTACATTCCTCTTGATTTATTCCCATTTTAAAATCATAGAAAATCATAATATGCATCAACTTCAATTTTTCTTCTGCCTAAAATTTTTTCTTCACTAAACTACTTTCAATTAGCCGATAAATAAATCATCTACTTGGCTACTAATAATGGTTAGATTTGAAAATCTCTGAAATTTCAGAGCGACCTCTGTAATTAATAAACTACTATTTCAGGTTTGAAAATATCTTATGCTGACAATTCTGTATTTTACGTGCACATTATAAAATAATAACCTGTGAATTTTTTTCTGTGAAGAAAAAGGTTCTAATTATTTTTTAAATGTGTCAAATTTTCCTCTAAAATCATTAGGAGTCTAAAGTCGAATTTTGTTATAAAATTTAAAAAGTAAGTGTAATTGGGAATACATGATATGAATAGTAATAAATATTCAAAAATGTTATAAAGCAATAATTTAGTGTAAAGCTTACTGACTTCAACCATTTTTCTTAAATAACTTTTTGTGTTTCCATGAAAACTTTGAAACATATTTCTGCCTAAAATTTGATCTTCACAATTTTAACGAAGTCATTTTAAGTTGTTAAAAGATGTGAGTAATAATTTAAGCTTAAGCATTTGATAGTGAGTGAACTTTATTTCAGATTCTTTCATTCTCTAAGCTTATGCGCTCTAAATGTTTTTCATTCTTTTGTCTGCATACTAATAATCTACACCTATTAGTTAAATTAATAATAATTGTATTGCATGAATCATTAAATTATGTTATTAAATAATATCAATTCCATTTCCACAAAAACATAATTGAAATGATATATTTGGGTCCTGACAGAACAATCCACAGTTCAGTGAAGTGTGGTTTAAACTGATGGAATTTAAGAGATGAGAAAGAAATTTCTTGCAAATATGTAAACAATACGTTTTGTTTTCTTGGTCTGCTTGTTCTTTTTATATTCAGTTAGCATCCTAGTTCAAGAAATTGGTTAGGATTTTCATTCAAGTTCACTGTTAGCATCAGAACTTCGCTGATGCCAGTATTTTGTTGAATAATTTGATGATTGAAAAGAAAATTGATACATAATCATTACACCCACCAGCAGATCACTTTGTGTGGTAGTTTGGGGACCATTTCTTTGTAAAATCCATGTTTCATAATATCTTAAATTTTCAAATTAATTACTTTGAATTTTATTTTGAATCTTCCATATTATAACAATGTAATTTTTTAAATTTTACACTGGTTTTCAAATTTAACTTTTCTTTTTAACTTAAATCTTTTGTAAATTAAATGGTGGAAGTGCCTACTATTCCTATCATCGACAGATCCATAATTTTCAAGGAAAAATTCAATGCACTAATGCAGAAAATGCATTTTTAAATATTGTTGCAAGCCATCCTTTCATAATATGATAATATTTCCTGTTAGTTCTTTGTATTCTTATTTTTATGATTCCTAAAAAATTATTTCATGCTGTTCTAAAGCATTCCATTTTTTTCACTACTTATAATGCACCACTAATGCACTTTTATTGCTTCTTAACTGTAAGCTCACTTTAATGTGAAAATTTATCCTTGTGATAAAGAAATGCTTTTATTGCTTCTTAACTGTAAGCTCACTTTAATGTGAAAATTTATCCTTGTGATAAAGAAATGCTTTGCTGTTATGATCTATGGTTTGGACGAAGTTCTTCACGAGTCCTAATTTAATGTGGCAAGATAGTAATAATATCAGATTGTGATCTGTAAGAAATATACTTTCAATATTCTTTGATGCAATTCCCAGGGATACCTTTTTAGGAAGGACAAAAATAGTGTAAGTAAATAGTGTAAGTAAAAATAGTGTGACAAAAATAGTCAAATATAATAAAAATAGACAAAAATAGTGTAAGTAACACTTAGAAATTTTTTACATATTTTGACTGATATTTTTTTTAAAAAAGTTCATAGCTAATATTTAAAAGAAGATGATTTTATGTTTCCATGGGGTTCATAGGGTTTTATACATTCATAAGCCTTTTTCATATTCAGTAGCAAGAGTAGATAATATTTTGCCCAATATTCAACAAAAAATAATAAATGTGCAATGATTGTATAGTATTGTAAACAAAAAAAAGTATATTAATAAAAATATAAGATTATTCATGTCACATTATAACTAAGTAAACATGGAAATAAATCTTTGCTGAAAAAAGGAAAAAGCATAGAAAATAAGTAAATTTCATCTGTTTTAAAGCTGGATGATGACAATGTCATACGCCCAAGATTAGTATAATACAGTGATCTCAAATTTCATGCAGGCTGTATGCACGACCTGAAAGCAAGAACCAGATTATTTTTAAACTAAATTTTAACTTAATTATAAACTTCACTTACTTATCAAAATTTACATAAATGACACTAATAATGATGCAAAGGAAACATTCAAATTTATTGCCTTTTTTCTATATCTGTAACAAATTTCTGATGGTTGTATTTTGTAATTGAAATGTACTAGTCACTAACTATTAAATTTTCAGGCTGACATTTATTTCAAATAATTTTAATATGTTGAATTAACTACTAAATAACTTACTTTTAACATAAACATAAAATAAAAAAGTTACAAAAATTTACCAAATTTTCAGATAAAACTTCCCTGGTGGGACAAAACTTGGTAATAAATAATGACAATTCTTTTATGCACTAAACTTTTATTTCTCTTTCTTTTATGTACTAAATTTTTATCAACATATACAGAAAAAATGCATACAATTGTATGTAAATAATTATACATTTCTGTGTGTTTTACCACAGCTTGACACTTGATGGCATTAAGAGTTTCATAACATTTGTAACCTTTAAAGAAAAATTACTGGAAACTATCATCATGGATTATTGTTGATCATCGATCAATCAGGCTTCCTTTTTAGACTTGTTAATTTTGAAACGGGGAAAAAACAGAAAAAAAAAAACTTTTCACATATAAATGTACTTCCAAACAATGCAAATATTCTTATTGCAGAAAATTTTAACTAACGATATTTATCTTTTGACAAATACAAATAAAAATTAATCAGATCTTATCTTCAAATCTTGGAATAAGATTTATATCATGTTGTAAATTACTTCGATTTATAGATTTTTCTGGTATGTTATTCATATCTGATTTTAATGATAACGAAAATAATTTAAAATTGGACTCTGATTCATTAAATTCAAGAAATCTACCTTCAAATTCTTGTTGTAATAATACTACTTTCCTCACTTATTCTTGAGATTTTTCATTTGGAATAATAGGGTGGGTTTTAAGGCATAGAAAATGTGCCCGGTAAAGGCACAGAAAATATGTGAATGACATTTTTTAATTTCAGTTGTGTTTCCTATATTTTCAATTTAACTTTAGAAGCTTTAATAGAAGTATATGTGTCAAGTGATAAGTTTATCTGTTCCTTTCAGTTCTTAATTAAGAATATTAAGTCTCTGGTTAAATCAACAAGAAATGTTAAATCTGTTATCTGTGTAGCATTATATAGCTCATCAATGGTATTATATTTTTCTTCATGAAAATTTTTATTTTATATATTAAATTAAAAAAAAATTATCTTAATGCAGCTCATCGACTTAACTACCTTCCTTCGTTACAATAAATCATTTCTCTGTACTTAGTTTCTTCAAACAATAAAAAAATTCTTGATGATTCTGAGTTCATCACATGGATAAAGAAAACTTAGGCTTTTAATTACCATTGCTATAATATCATCCATTTGAAAACTTTTGGTACAGAGTGAGTCATAATAAATAATGGAATGTATAGCACAAAACTTATTCTGAAAAATTTCTTTCACTATATTTCTTAATTATTTTTTTACCAGCCATAGCATTTGCACCATTACTTGCAAATTTAGTTGTTTTTCTCAACTTAATTTATATTTATGTATTAGTGTTTTTATTTCATACAACATTCCTTGCAACAGCTTTTCCTTTCATAAGAGTTACTTCCAGTAATTTCTCAACTACTTCAAATTCATCACTAATATCTCATACAAAAAGAGCAAGCTGCGCTATATCCGTGCTGTACTCTCACCAACTGCTGTTGAGAATGCTGCAAAATCTGTAATTTTTCATTTAACTGACATCCTAAATCACTAGTGATTTCATTAATACATTCCACTACTGTGCTAGTTGACAAACTAATATTTTTTTAATAATTGTTATTTATTGGAGAAGTCAAACAACAGGAATCAGCATAGTATTTTTAAATTTTGCAGTAGTTTCAGTGGTTTAACTGTTGAACCATCTTCTTTAGCTGCCTAAGTGCAAATGAACGAGATAAGATATGATGATAAGATAAGAATGGCTGGATAGAAGTTAAGCTCTGGTGCCAACTACTGGCCTACTGTTTATTCTTCTTTGACTTTTCCAATAATCATTATATGGCATGTTATTTTAACCTAAATTGTTGTTTGTCTGCACAAAGAAGTTCAGCAGATTTAGTCAAACAATCTTTAATGAATTCATCATCATTAAATAGTTTTGATCTTTATGGAATGATGTGCACAAGAACAAAATTTGCATGAATTATTGCTTCACTGTATTTATTTGCTTCTGTAAAAGCATTTAATTGCTGTTGTAGGCCAGATTTTAAAAAATGCAACTTTTCTTCCCTCCATTTACCTTCCACAATTTCAAATTTTCTTTATGATTCATTTGACAATGATGACATAAGATGCATTATTTTGGAACTGATATTCTCTTATTACAAATAAAGTACACAGTTTTACTGCACACAATACCACAAAAATACAAATCTTCTGTTAAAGATATAGTTTGCAATTTAATCTCTTAATTAAAATCACAGTTATAATTTTTTTTACAGTTTTAATTCAACAAGTTGAATTTTCATATAATAATTAATTTTTTTGCAGTGCTGAAAAAGCTCATTCTGCTAATGCAGTTGAAGATAGTACTAATAGAATGACTGAAAATAATTAGTAAATTGACTTATAATGCTATGAATATTGGTGGTATTTATATATGTTACTAGTTCAGGTACAAGTTTATTTTTAAACTTCACAGAAAAATATAAAGCATTCAGCTCATTTTTAAGCTTTACAAAATCAAGCATTTTGAAGTATGGACTAGTACTTCATTTGCCTGATTTCATTTTTGTTAATGTCTTTTTCTTGACAATTCATTTATCTCTAGTGTGTTGGCATTTTCCTATACTGCTTCAAAGTTTCTGTGTGACGTAAGCAGATGTTGAAATTTTGCGATCTCTTTTTGACAGTAAGCAATGTTAAGAATTTTCTTTTGTAAAATCTCAAAAAATATATCTGAGTGCAAAATATCATTGAAAATACTTATAGGAGAAAACAATTCTTACATTCACCCAAAATTATAATGAATTTATGCAATCTATGTAGGTTAAGTTTTATTCAAATATGGTAAAGCCAGAAGGGTTATTTGCTTAAAAGTAGAGATGCCTTCATAGAGGACTTTCAGATGGAAACTAGCTCATATTCACCTTACACAGGTGGAAGCTACAAAAACTAACCATGCAGCTAGTCCATTCACTTGGGATCGAACCCAAACCAGGTCAAACTACCAGTTTTCAGTAGTCTTACTCAACCACTGATGGGGTGCGGTCCAAGTTATTCCCTTATTTATTGAATATATAGACTGTTCATGGCTTTTAAATGGTAGTTCTTATTTTTGCTAAGAAGCATACGTAATCTATCAAACAATTTAAAATTTTTTATTGTAGCTTTGTTGTGAAGCTTTATAGATATTTGTTCCTATATGTATAACTGAAAACCTATTCTTGACTGCTGAAATGTGAAAAGTTGTAAATTTTTTTACCAAGAAATTTTTCATATCATAAGATGGATATTGATAATCCATACAAATTACTAAACTCATCCTTAGGCTTGACACTACTTTTGCCAACACCAAACAGCAGACACGGCCAGCAGAACAACCTTTCTTTAATACCCCAACAGCTAGCTAGCTAGCTAGTTTTCTTGCATTGAGCAGATTGGTTATGTCTTACAAATTCCTGTCTTTTATCCAATATGAAGTAGTTAAAGAAGGGCAAGGTCTACCGTTTTTGAATATTTCTTTTTTCCTCAAAGAAAGATTAAAGGCTAAATGGTTTTTGAATTAGATCGTGTATCAAGAATAGCAAAAAATGATTTTCCATTCCATTTTTCACCATTCTGGAAATGTTTTTTAAAAAAAGTAACTAAAATTCTGGGTAAAGAAGCCCAGAAATAGAAAATTAAATAGACTTATATCAAATATTCATTATGTTGTGGTAATAAACTTTTAAGCAAAAAAATAATTCTAACTAGCTTAGATGAAATGCAACAATAAATTGCACTTAAGCAATTGATATGACTGTCATTCTCTTCTCTGTAGGTGCAAAGCTACCCATATATGCATGAGTCAAAATTTTTCGCTTCTCATTGACAAAGTATTTATCCTTTCAGTTCTGACCACAGTTTCTAAGGTTTTGAAAGTACATGCAAATTTTCCAATGTGGTGAAATTTTCTGACACTATTGCTGTCCAAGCAATAGCATACAAAGCCTTCTTGAAAGGGAGAAAGTCCTCAAGCAAAAAGTGCCTGTGCAATACTTAGCTTGTGTTAAATTATTTCATGAATAATATGATAAATTTGGTTATTTCTTCCTTGTGTCACTACCAAACAGTTGAAAAGACACCAAAAGAACCCCCCCCCTTTTTTTTTTTTTTAAATATGATAACTGCTAACTGACTAATATTCTTGCATTGTGTATGTCGCTTCAGATTTCTAGAAATAATGTTTTCCTTAGTCTAGAAATACAAAAAAAAAGGTATAATTGAGAGAAGAAAGGTATAATTGAGCCTTAAATTAAATATGCAGTTCAACACAAACCTCAAACTAGAAATATTGCCTTTAGCGTACTAAAAAGGGGTAGTAAATTGTTCTAAATTCAAAGGTAAACTATGAATATTCTGTCCTTGTAGTTGTGACACGACACCATACTAAACTGCAAAATTTGTCCAGTCCCTCTCATTACGGGTGAGAAGGTGGGGAAGGGAGATATTCACTTTGTACCTTATAAATATTTCATCAGTTTAATGTTGACAGTCTTCAGCAAGCACAATCATTTTATGATGATGTATAAGCAACTTGTTTCGTTTTAAATATCTGACTGTAAAATTAGGGATTCAGTGCACTGCTGTAGATTAAAAATAGTTAAAAAGGGTTTTATTATATGATAGATTTAAACAATATTTCTTTTTTCTCTGTTTTAAATTTAAAGCTGTGCCATATACCTTAATGTGACACCTCTGAGTAAATTCTGACATTCACTTAGTGTTAATAAAAACTTGAGAATAAAAATATTTTGTTAAAAATTTTGAATTTTTACAGCCTGTTATTGGCTACTTTAAGCAATGACTATAAATTCTAAGATTTAGTGGCTGTATAAATATACAGAAGCCAGATTCTGGGAGAACATATTTTTAATGGTGCAATTTATTATTAAAGTTGAAAATATTTTTCATTCTATTTGTTTTATATTTCAAATAGAAATATCTTAAGTATTGCTTGAGTACTTAATTTTCTTCAACAAAATTATTTTTAATTACAGTCGATTCCGCTTAATTGGGACACCGCTTAATCGGGACAGCCGCTTATTCGGGACTAATCTCAAAGAACAGATACCAAACTAAGAAGCCAATAGAAAATTTATATGTTTAATTGGGACAATATTCCGCTTAATTGGGACAGTAAATTTAAGATCACACTACATATTACGAGTTTGTTACGGAGCGTTGTCTTATAGCATATTGCGCATGCGTTGCCTTAGAGCTGATTGTGTATGTGTTACCTTAGATCTGATTGTGTATGCGTTGCATCATAGGCGAGCGCAAGGGCATTCTTATTCAGTTACCATTACACCTCGTACATGACGACTGTTTCGATTGTTGCATATTTATTCACCCACAATACACATCGCGCGTGAATAGTGCATAAACTTATTGTTCAAAAATTTAACCCTTGCCAAAATGCCAAGAAATGATTTGACACTTTCTAGCAAAATTGCTTTGCTAGATAAAATAAAAAGCCAGCCACCTAATACAAGTTATCGCCGGCTCGCTGAGATAACTGGAGTACCAAAATCTACCATATCGCATGTCTTACGACAAGAAAGTCAACTGCGTGAGGAATAGGTTTTACAAGAAGGACAAGCAGGAACATCCAAAAGGAAACACGAAAGGATCCAGACATCGAAGAAGCACTAGATCAATGGTTTTCTATTGTTAGTGGCAGAGGCATAGATATTGAAGGCGAAGTCAGAGGAGTTAGCTAAAAAAACTGGGCCGCTATGATTTCAAAGCAACTGACAGGTGGTTATCGCGATGGAAAACAAGACACAACATTAAATTTTAAAAAGCGCACGGTGAAAAGGGCAGTGCCGACAAGGAAAGTTCCGAACAGTGGAAAACTACGAAAATTCCTACTTTTTTAGAAAATTTTTGTGCTGATGACATTTACAATGCTGATGAAACCGGCCTCTATTATTGTGCTACGCCAGACAGTTCCTTATGCTATAAACAAATTGCACTGACTTGTTATAAAAAGGTGATGGACCGCATTACTGTGTTATGCTGTACAAATATGTCAGGTACTGACAAACAAAAGCTACTGATCATAGGAAAAAGTGCTAGACCTCGATGCTTTAAGGGGTTGAGCATGGAGGGTTTACCAGTGGAGTACCATGCAAACAAAAATGTGTGGATGACTTCTGAAATTTTTCGAAATTGACTTACCGGTTGAGACCGAAATTTACAACATAAAAAAAGAAAATTTTTGCTGATTGTTAACAATTGTGCGGCACAGCCTCATTTAGACAACCTACAAAATATACAGCTGGAATTTCTTCCTCCTAATACCACATCTTTAATGCAACCAATGGACATGGGGGTAATAAAAAGTTTTAAGACTTTGTATCGTGGGAAACTGATTAATTACATATTAGAATCCATTGATGAAAATTTATTAACAACTTCCACAACAGCCAGAGAGATAAGTTCAAAAATTTCCCTTTTGCAAGCAATACAGTTTGTCGCTGATAGTTGGCAAGCTATAAAAGCCACTACAATACAGAACTGTTTTACTAATTGTGGTTTTAAACCCCTAGAAATTTCCGAAATTTAAGCAACGAAGAAAATGAGGATATGTTGCAAATTCCTATTTGTATTAACTATGAAGAATTTTCAACAGTAGATAACAATTTACCATGTTACGATGATAATGAAAACTGTGAGGATTCAATCGTAGAAGGTATTAAATCAAAACATGGAAAATTAGACGAAGATGACGATGATGATGATGAGTCACCTGTGCCTGTGACTAACCAGGAAGCAAAAAAATGTATTGCCACGTTATAGCGTTATTTTATGCAGGAAGGAAATGAAGGGAGCCCTGCATCCGCACTGAATATCTGCGCTGATTTTGTAGAAAAGAAATGCTACAAAAACAAAAAACAGACTACACTTGACTCATTTTTGTAATTTTAATTAAATTTAGAATTTTAGATTCATATTAATTTTAGATAAATATTAATACATAATTTTCCAATTTGTAGTTTATATTTATTAAAATTACTGAAAAAATATGTATTGTTTAATTTATTACCGGTTATTGGCCTTAGTTTCCAAAACCAAATAAATTTATTTAAAAAACTGTGAAATTCGCTTAATTGGGACATCTGCCTAATTTGGACAAAATGCCCGGTCCCGGTGTGTCCCAATTAAGCGGAATCGACTGTATTTGCAATTTTTAATTAATTAAAAAACTGTTTTAAGATAAGTTTATTCATAGATGTTATAAATTTTCTAAACAGTTTATATAAAATCAGTTTTTCATTCTTTAATCTTTCTGTTTAGCTGCCCAGAAGGTTTTGTTGGTTTGCGATGTGAAACTCGTCAGCCTGTGACTTTACCCAAATCAAAAGAAAGTTCTGCCTTTACAGCTGAAAGTAAGTTCTTGGAATTTATTTTATTTATTACTCACATATGTAGGGATAGAGAATATAAAAATATTGTTTAATTTTCGTTTTGTTTTGTTTGTTTATATACCATATGCATATGAGTAAATAAATGCCATTTATTAAATTTTCAATTTCATCCCTCTCCCCTCATATTGCATTTCAAAGATGTAAGTTCATACAAGCTTCCAAATATAAAATTGAAATAAAAAAAGAGTTTACTATCTAAATTATTTAATTATGTGTAATATATTCTCAAAATTTCGGTTTCTTGTTTGTTTTATAAGTTGTTAAATACACATAATGTATTTTGATTGCATTTTTTTAAATATTACGAGTATGAAATTTAAGTACACTTGTTTTAACTATTCTTAAGTGATATTAATAAATATATCAGCTGTCAATTAATGTAAAACAAGTTTAAAATGATCAAATTGTATTATTTTAATTTAGTGTATTATTTTTAATGTAAATAATCTCATTAGTTAGTTAAAATTTCAGGAGTAAGAAAACTGTTATATTTCAACTATCTGAAAGTTTGTTTTTTTTTTTCCTCCAGTGGTTGCTGCTATAGGAATACCAGTTTGTACAGTTTTGCTTTTGTTGTTACTTATTTCTTTTGCTGTTGTTATTTACTTCAGAAGAAAAAGGTATGCTTTGCTTGTTAAAATATTTCACCATTTTCTCTTTAACATTTTCATTTTATTCGTAAATGGTGAATTCCATTTCAGTCATACACAAATAATTTATGATTTCATAATTTTTCTCTGTTTAGGGGTTTACCTTTTATGCATGTTCGTATGCAAGATTCTGCTAATGTGGAAATTAACAATCCTATGTATCTCAAAGAAGACTTTGATTATGAAGCTAGTGAAGCACTTAATGGTTCTGTGTCTCAAGAAACTGATGAGGTATGTATATAAATTTTTTTCTGAAACGGTCAAATTATTTAGAAAATAAAAATCTGAGTAATGCAAGTCCATGTGAATTACATATGTATTGGAAAGGCAGCAAAATTATATGAGATGAGATTAAGTGAGTAGGAAAATCATGTTGTTGTAACTGTCAACAAAAACTGTGGAGTATTGAAATTCCCTTTTCTTTGTTGTATTTGATTAAATTTGATTTTTCTATAAGTTATGCATATTAAGTCATGATGTCTTAGTATTTTCATTATGCAAAAAAAAAGGGGGAGCAAAATAAAGAAGCTTGTTCATGTGGTATTAGATTTTTCATGTATTTTCCACTATAAAACAGTGCATTTTATCATTACATCTGGAGTAATGTCATGCTTGGGTCATGGACAGGTATGAAATGGTAGCATATCTTCTTTAATTATGAATCCTGTTTCTGCCTTAGGACAATTGTATTATATAGGGTATTGCCAATATCTACATAATACCTGGACATCCAAAATAATATATTTTTTAAAGGTTTAATATTATCAGTATAATATAGGTTTGCCATTTGCCCCTGTCTGAGCTTCTGTCTATAAGAGAGATTGTCTACTAATTTCTCTAAACATCTTCAGGTATTGTGTACTATTTCTTCTGCAAGATAGTGAATAGCTTTGTGTTGGTTTTGAAAAGTTTGGTCTGGCCTACAACAGGTACTCAACTCGTCAGCTTATCCCAAAGATGATCAGATTGTTTGAGGATAGGACTTCGAGCTGCCGAGTATAATTCGTCCACTGCCATTTCTTCAGAACACCAAAAGTGTGGACTTTGTGTTATGAGTGGGTGTGTTATCATGCTATAGAAAATTATTGCTGTAAGAGGAGGCTGAACAGAATTATCTGCTATTACTTGTATCCTCAGTGTTCAAATTCAGACTCAAAATCTAGGAGACCAAAGTAAAATCAAGAAAACAGGCTCGCATAAGAATTTTTCCTACCTCAAACTTATTAGCAGAGAAAATACGCTCTTGTTAACTAGGCTCTAACAATTACCCTAGCAGTTATCATGTTCACATGCATCCATCGTATCTCCAAAGCATATAACATGATTTCTAACTCTGCAAAATGTTCTATTGTATTAGTGTTCTGTGTAATCATGCTGTATTGAACTTTACACAGTTGCACTGATTCACAGTTGTATTTGATGGATACTTTCCATTAGTGATCATTGACTTGTGAGTTGCAGATCAGCCCCAGAACTCAAGCACAAACACTTCTCGACAATTACTAATTTCTCAGAACAGTTGGAAGTCTCAGCTAGAGTAGTTTTTAATAAGGGCCTACTAGTTTGATATAACTGCTCCTCAGAGGCATCCAAACTCGGAGCTTTAGTTTACGTAACCCCACTTTTCCATTTCACTAATATATCAGCAAGTATCACTATATAACACAATGACTATTCCACCTGAGACTTGCCAAAAATCTCATGGAGTGAGTAACCAAATCAGTGAAAACTTATTATCATGCCAGTTTGATCTTGTGTTATGCATTCTGGAGCACATCTATTGTAAGCTTTCAATCCTTTTATTGGGCTTATGATGTGCATTAATGATATGTAGCTGACTAGTATTCTATTTACATTCTGGTAAATGTTCAGTTGTGGGGTCTACTTGTCTAACTTTTGTGTGAAAACAGTAGTGACTGCACAGAAGAAGGGTTAAAATTACCCTTTATTACATTCTTTAATTATTTACAATGTGTCGACTCGACACTAGCAAACTACCCCTCTACTTGGGCGCTAACTGAAAAGTAATAACTCAAAATTTGAAGATGTTAACAAGTAGTAAAATTACACTACAGGGCTCAGACTATCCTGTTTCCTAACAGAGCATTGATAATTTAGTGGCAGCAAAGTAATAGTTGTTATGCCACATTAAACCAGCAATGAATGTTGCCGACGCTTATGCAACAAAAAGCACTGAGTTTTTCCACACTGTCTAACTTTCCCTTCTAAAACTTGATACTTAAACCTTTTATCCCACTGGTAGAACTTGCATTACTTCATGCGTGCTACCAAATTTAAATATTCTGGCATTGACAATTAGGAGAATGAAGGTTTATAAGAAAGGACTTCAAATTAAATTTAACTGGTTATTTAAAATAAATATAAACCGTACAGTTGCCCATGCCAGAATTTAGCACACTTGAATAAAGGTCCTTAAAGACCTGCTACAAACTGTTAAATTCTACTACTAACAGGCCTTGAGCCCCGTTTACAGACAAATACTAAAGTTTAAATTAGAACAGAAACAAATCTTTGCATCTTTTTTCTTCCACTCAACTTGCTTCATCCTCATTACTTTCAATAGGAAATTCATTCTTGTCCTTCCAGTCATTTGGAAGGAATACTTATGAATACATGTTTCTATCAAACAATACATAACACTTTAAGTTTACAATACATTACTATTTTTGAGTTTCTAACCCTTTTGCATTTAACGTATCTTTCTCAGCTTTTCCGAACATTACAGTTTTTTGAGTCACGTTTACTCATTTCACATTCATGCTTAAATTTTAAACTTAATCCTCTTTTTGGCTCTCCACAAAGTGTGCTGAAAACGCAAGTGTAAAATGTCACAGTGAACAAACACTCCATCTAAATGCACATTGAATTGTTAGTTTAAATACATTAACTTTACGTTTTGAGGTTTTAGCACTAAGTACTTATTATACATGCTCTTTTGAAATTTAAACCTAAATTAAAAGTATCATTTACTTTAACACAACAGATATTTTCACATTTTACAAGCAAAATACTTTTTCCAGAATAGAGAATAAAATGAAAATTTTATTTCAATGAATCCTTTTCTCACCAAAACTGCGAACCTAAAAACAAATTTTCATTAACAAGTACTAATACGAAGTTGCTTGTATCAGGCCAGATCTTTCGGCGCATTAACATAAATAGTCTTTTGACAAACAAAACTGAACTACTAGTTCTTTACATTAACATTGCATTTCTACAATACGCTATAGCTTTGTGCTTTTGCTAAATAAAACTAAAATAACTTTAGTCCTCAATCGAGGCAATTAATTTTACAATGTAACTTCGTATTTGAAACATTTTCATGCAACTGTACATAATAGAAAAGATTTATTGAAAAATTCACTTATCTTTGTTTTTTGTCGCTTGGTATTCAGCCATCCTTTTATTACAGAACTCACGCCATCTGAGGTTATTCATACTAGAGATTCTCAATCTCTGCTTTTTTGCCACTGGTTGGAACTGGCTTTTCATCTTTTCGCCTCTGTTCATTCTTCTCTTAGGGTGGAATGGCGGTGTTTCATGCCATTTCCACTTGCTACCCAGAAAAGTGGTTCTTTGAGCCTCGATCGTCGAGGACTCTTGCCTGCAGACTCTTGATTGCTTCTTTCTTTGCTGTGGGCGTTGAACGTCGGCAGGTCTCTTCTTCAGTTTACCAACTGGTGGTCTTGTTTATACTATTCTTTCTGTGTGCCGCCTCCTTGATGTATGTCTACTGCAAGACCTTGTCATAGCACAATGATCTCTGTTTCTAGCCAAGACGTTTCTTTCACCCTTGAATTTTTTTTCGTTAGATCTTCCACATGTTGAGGGATTCTTTTCTCAGAAATTTTTCTGCTTATTTGAGACTCGTCATCTGGTTTGTTCTTTATTTTTTCACGGATGGTGGAAGTTCTGGTGGGGTAGAAGTCGCCCCTTCTGATTCGGAAGCCTGCAAGAAACTGTTCAAAACATCAAAGTCTTTACGTTCATAATATCATTTTAATTGATCCAGACTGGCCTTTATTCTTTCTCCCAAATCTGATTTTAAATACATCACAGCCCCGACAGTCTGCTGTACTACTTAAAGCACTTCAAATTTATGGGCGAATTTCGATACAAAACAGACAGAGTGAATTTTCTTTTCAACACCGTATGCCCTACTTTAAAATCTGATTCGCGGCGTTTTCTGTCATAATAGAGTCTCTGCCACTCTCTTGCTACATCTGAATTTTTCAAAGCTTCATCAATCAGCTTTTGAATGTTTGCCTGTTTAAATTCTGGTTCTCGTTCTTGGACAAAAAAAAAGTTTGTCTAAAGGTGTCAAAATCTTTCTACCCAGAAATAATTCAGCAGGCATTTTACCCTTTGTGTCATGCTTGGCAGTTCTTAAAGCATATGCTAGTTCATCAATGCAGCCATCCCAGCTTTTATAATTTTTAACATAACTCGTAATTATTTTAACAATGTTTTTATTAACTCTTTCTGCGACGTTTCCTTGTGGTCTGTATGGGGCCATTTTCATATTCTTTATATCAAGCCCTTTACACAAATTTTCAAAAATTTGACTAATGAACTGCCTTCCGTTATGGCTTATTACTTTTAACAGTGCACTGTATTTTAAAATATACCTGTGTAAGAATGCGTCTGCTACTATTTTAGCCGACGCTCACTTTAAGGGAATTATTTCTACCCACTTAGAAAAATGGTCTGCAATTGCCAAAAGATATCGGTTTTTATTTAACTCACTTTGGGGAAAAGAGCCAAGAAGGTCTATTCCAAGGATTTCTTTAGGAAAAGTCACACAAATGCTATTTAGATACCCGGCTGGGTTATAATTAACATTGTTAGTTAACTGACATAAATTACAGAACCTGACATACGCTGTCACTGCCTTCTGTAGTTGCAGAAAACACACCACCTTGCATACTCTACACACCGTCTTCCTCGCCCCCTAAATATCCATCTGTTGAGGTGTCATGAAGTTATTTCAAATTTAGACATAGTGTGGCTGGGATGGCTGGTTTAAATTCTTGGTTTTCATTAGTCGTTTTAGTATAGAACAACAAATTATCTATGATCTCATAATTTTGGGCACTATTATCTATCTAATTGCAGCAAGATCTGCATGTTCAAACTTATCTGGATCCTTTAAAAAAGCATAGATGTTACCAAATTCTGGATCCTTCAGCAATAGAATATAATTGTTTGCCGGGAATCTAAAACTTTAAAAATTAACATAGTGCATTTTATTTGATCCCCATTTTCATCCAGTTAAATTCTTGACAAGGCATCGGCCACTGTATTTTCTTTGCCGGGAGTGTGTTTAATTATTAAGTTGTATTCTTGTGCCTTTAATGCCTGTCTAATTAATCTAGGAGTTAAATTCTTTCCAGAATATCATCTGCCTATGGCTGCATGATCACAGTAGATTGTAACTGGGGCTTTTCCAAAGTAGACCCTAAACTTCTGAACTGCCATTAAACATTGCTAACGTATCCCTTTCTGTCGCTGTGTATTTCCTTTGAGTTGACCTAGGGTTTTGCTAAAAAATGCCAAGGGGTGCCCTTTCTGAGTTAAAAACTGCACACACGGCGTAATCTGAAGCATCCGCTGCGATCTGCAAGTTCTCGCCCCTTCTGGGAATTTTGACACTGGGGCATTAATTAGAGCTGTTTTCAATTTTTCGAAAGCGGTGTTAGTCTCCGTTGTCCATGCAAACTTGGGATTTCTTTCATTTTAAAACCAACAAAGGTTTAACGATATCGGCAAAATTTTGGTTAAACGAACGATAATATGAGCACATGTCAGTAAAAAATGAAAGTTTTTTCACAGTATTTGGCAGAGGATAATTTTTAATTGTTTTTATTTTAGAATCTTCAGTTTCAATACCCTTAGCTGAGATTTTGTATCCTAAATCTTACATTTTGCAGCATTAATAGTTAAACCTGCTTCTTTTAATAATGAAAAAACTTCACGGAGATCTTTCACGTGTTGTTCAATAGTGTCACTAGTTACGGTGATATCATCGAGACAAATCAAAATGGATTTCTCGATGACAGGATGTAGAATAGTCATAGCGCATTGAAAAGTTGACAGGGCCCCGTAAAGTCCAAGTGGCATGCGTAAAAATGTGTAAGTGCCCGACTTTGTAATAAACGCCATCTGATTCATGTCTTCTGGTTTCATGGCTGTTTAAAAGTAGCCTGAAGTAAGTTCAAGAGTGGTCATAAATTCTGTAGACCTAATTTTCTTATTATTTCTTCTATTTCTAGTAAAAGGTAAATAGGGAATTTGTTCATGCTGTTTAATTTCTGGTAATCAATGGTAAAATGATAAGCTTATTTTTTTTCTTATCATAACGATAAGGTTTTGCTTTATATGGTGCACTTGATTTTAATTCTGTAGCACATGGATGAGAATCTATGTATTACCCAGTTTCTTGGAAAATAACATAGAAAATTTGCGTTAAATAAGTTCTTTCAGCTTGGCTCTTTCACCTTGCTTTAAATGCTGGAGATCAATTTCAGGAGCATTTTCTTCTTCCACCACCTTTGGCACCATATCCAACACAATAAAATTTTCCACAAAATATATTGTGGCATTCGCCAATCTAAGGAACTTTGTACCTAAAATGACTTTATTTTGCAAATTTTTAACAACAAAAAATAGAACTTTCAGAGCTTTGTTTTCTTACCGGAACATTAAGCAACAGCTTCCTGACGCATTCAGAAACTTTCCCTTGTGTGGCAATGATTTCCATGCTACTATTTTAAAATAATCTTATTCTCCGGAAATTTCGATAGTAGAAGTTTTGGCTTAAAAAATTCCGTTGCGTGTCAGTGTCCTTTAGTGCATTTATGGGTACATTGTTCAAAAGAACCTGGATTACTGGTAACTGGTTACCTAGATTTCTGGTAGTGTTGATAATTTTTGACTACCATGGTATTTACATACAACTTCGAGGGATTTGCAAAGCACAGAGTTTCTGGACCCTTAAATTCTCAGGCCCCTCTATTCATTTAAAACCTTCTTGATTAGTATAATCTCAATAACTTTGCTATCGGTCTTCTTTCCATATAGCATATCCACAAGCTTAACTTTACGCAGGATAAACTCAGTAAGTTACTCAACTTTCCATTGGTAAAAGCTGTACAGTTAAGCTTCAAGTTTGGCACGATCTTTAACAACCGGGAACGCTTTTATGAGTGTCGCTTTAAAATTTTCAAATGTGTGGGTGAGGCTTCAGACTTCTCTGAGTAAAAATTTCCCAATTCCTTTCCACCAGGACTCTGCCTGTCCTTAGAGGGCACTCGAGGCAGTAATTACCTTTTGTCTTTCGGGTGCCGGATATAACTGGAAGTGCGTCTCAAGATTCCAGGAATGAAGTGCTGGAGTTTTTGCCATTTTGCTAGTTTAATTGCTGCCCTCATCGTGTGTATTAAGAAGCAAAACCCATCCAATGGGCTTGTTACCATCAGGTCTTCAACTTCTGCATGTTGTAGGGATGCTTGTTCGTCCTGTTTAGTTAGCCATTGCCAACCATTGAGTAGAAGTTCAGGTGCCAGATGTTGGCTCTACTTGTCTAACTTTTGTTTGAAAGTTGGAAGAGTAGTGACTGCACAGAAGAAGGGTTAAAATTACCCTTTATTATACTCTTTAGTTATCTACAGTGCGTCAGCTTGACACTAACAAACTGCGCCTCTGCTTGGGTGGTAACTAAACAGTAAGAACTAAACTCAAAATCAATCAGACTATCCTGTTTCCTAACAGAGTGTTGATAATTTAGTGGCAGGAAATTAATAGCTGTTATGCCACGTTAAACCAGCAATAAATGCTAAGCCAAAGCTTGCGCTACAACAAGCACAGAGTTTTCCCACACTGTTCAACTTTCCCTTCTAGAACTTGATACTTAAACCTTTTCTCCCACCAGTAGAATTTGCATTACTCATACATGCTACCAAATTTAAATATTCTGCCATTGACTGTTAGGGGAATGAAGGCTTGTAGGAAAGGACTTCAAATTAAATTTGACTGATTATTTAAAATAAATATAACTCCCTACATGATCATATGTGTCAATATGTGCCCAAAATATTCTAAACATCTTGCAGTGCCATTCATGTCCATATTACAGGCAATATTTTCAATAATATCCAGCTACTTACAGTTTGTGTAGAATGTGTTTATACCCTCTTATAGAATGTAGCTTTATTTGACATTTGAAAATATGTGAATACCAGGGTTGTTTTTTCTGTAATTAATTATTTATTGTTATGGTAGAGAGAGAGTAGTATTTTTTCTTTTATCGCATTTTAACAGTAATAAAACAGTCAAGAAAATTAAGTACTTTATTTCCATAAAATAATATACAAAACATAAATCTTTGGCAATATTGAAATATAAAATTATTTTTTATTTGTCTACACACCCAGATTTTTATTTCAACTAAATTCAAAAAAGAAGAATGAAAAGAGAATTTTTATGTCTGGTATCTAGAGACATAAAACATGTAAGAAGTAATATGTCCATTGCCAAAAGAGGAGGGAAAAGGGATACAAACATTATATTTCATGTTAAAGCATGAAAGGAAAATAAATGATTTCTGTCAAATGGGCTTTAACAGGAAAACTGCATAACAAAATACTTAGAAATGTAAACAAAGCTGAAATCATTAAGTAGATCCTTGCTGTCAGTAATTCAGAAGCTGAACAAGATTTTTATCTCGATGAATAGTATTTCTGTAACAGATCTTTCACTCTTCAACATATTTCTGATTTAATGGCAATTTTCTTGGATAAGGGAGTTAATTCAAAGTATTGTGTAAAAACTCTGATATGGACACCACATGACTTCCTTTTACAGCCTATTATACTAATTTTTTTGCTTCACTTAATTTAAACTTATTTCCGCCACCCATCTGGGGTAGTGGTTAGCGACGCTGACTGCCATACCAAAGGGCTTGGGTTCGAATCCCGGAGAAGCCATGGATGTTTGTAAATGTATAGTGTCTATGCTGCAAGGGGGCACTCAAAATATGCTGTGACTCGAAAGTCCTATCAAGAGGAGTCAAAGACCCTCAGACCTGTCCTCCCCGGGATGTTATCCATCAAAATTGGGGGTGGAACTGAGCAAAAGTTGTGCTATCACTTGTATGTGCTCAAGGTTCTTGCCAACGACAGGTGCAGTCTTGCATTCCTTCCTAGGATGAATTTCGTGGCTTGTTCTGATGTTACTGTGAGACAAATGCGATAAGTCACAACAACAACAAACTTATTTCCTGAAAATATTCTAAATTAACTTTGTGCAATACATTCCAATATTACTTTAAAAACATACCTTTGAAATTTATTATCAGCAAGTTGCAGGCTCATCACAAGGCATTGTTATTTATTTTTTTATTACTCCTTTTATTCCAGGCAACAAATTTTACAAACCCAGTGTATGATTCATTATATCCAGTTGGGGAAGAAAAGAAGGGCTTACTACAAGGTGATGCAGTTAGTGTGGAATTTAGAGATGGACGTGTAAATGGATCTTCTAAGGCAGCTTTAAATTCCTTAGGTGATGGAGGCCATCCTTTGGCATAAGAAATTATACTGTGTCATTTTTTCTATCCATTGCTTGACATAGACAATTTTTTCTTCAATGAAAGTTTGAATTTCATTTCTCTGCAAGTGAATTTAAACTTCTATGAATTTTGTTTTATTAGTACCTGTTGTTGAAGTCTTTTCCTTTTGATTTTAAAATCAAACTATCGTTTTATATTAAGGAAATTTAAAGTAATCACTTAATTTTTCTATTGACTAAATGCTCAAGTTGAACTTAATAGAAATGATTTGTGTTTGAATTGTAATGAAATATTTGTGTATTTTTTTTTAAAAGATAATATCAATTGTAGTCTGGTTCTGAATTAATTTATTATTTTTTAGTTCAGAATCTAAATGACTACATGTTGATATTAATTTGTGTTAATCTTTTTAACATAGTTTATATACCTGTATGTATGTATTTATGTATAAAATATTTTATGAGGTGGTTTTTTGTCACATTTATTTTTAGTCAAAAAATTGAGTTGTTCCTTTTTTCTGTTCAATTTATATACGTTATATATATAGTTAGTTGATCATTGATGTGTCGCTCTTTATTTTCATCTCTGTAATTGCTGCCAAATATTACTCTTGTTGAATTTCTGGTTGTGAGCCATATATTATTTTTCTAAAAATATTTCTTTTTAAATGCATGTTATTCTTGGGCATTGCACAGAGAAGTCATTTTTTTAACCTTATGATCTAGTATTTTATTTGCATCAAGAATTTGTAAGTTATTTGTTGTGTGTATGACAGTAAATCTTGTTTCTTCAGATTTGTTTTGTATTATTGGAGAAGTAGAATTAATTCAATACCTGATTTATTGGGCTTAAGCATTACTATTTTCTTTTTTTCGGGGGTGGGGTGAAAAAGAAATGCATGCATTGTGAATTTTGAATGATATAGATATAATCAGATAAACACCCTTAAATATAAGTCTTTTTGTGGCAGTTGTTTTTAAATCAAGTAAATTATTAACCGAGCCAGTAAATATGACATCCACGAAACTTTGTAAGTGCCAAATTATACAGTGTTGTCTTTATACTGTGCTGTTAAGGTAGTACTTTTTATATTATTTAGCTCCTTATACTTGCCTTCTTAATTAATTATTGCTTCTAGAATTTCAAACAGATGTGTAGTTAGAATTGTTATGAATCTCGTGTATTTTAACTTCATTATGTTTTTGTATGTGTGTATGCCTGAAATGCCTCCTTTTGCCAATTCCTTAAAAATGTTGTAAAAGTGAATTGTGTGTGTTTTTCATTTTAAAGACAATTGCTACAAATTATCTTTGTATATATATATCAATCTATATATGTTGCATTGGAGGCATAAGATGAAGCATTTCATTAATTTTCTATAGTAAATGTGATCCTTGTGATATTTCTGTCAAAAATATGCATATATATCTCTAAACTAGCTAAGTATTTGCAAGCTTACAGTAGTAGTATTATACAGACTTTTTCATTGGGTATTCATGTTCGTATGTTTCCATATCAGTTTCATAATGAGTAATATTTTACTGTTTATATCTTTTATAATTCCATACACTCAGTTGAGGGTACAGAATTGGACATTATGAAATTTTAAAAACTAAATATTTGTTAATTTATTATTATTATTTAAAATTTAAAATTGCAAGCTTTCCTTTCCCAACTTGCAATATTTTAGATCATTCTTGGTAAAGAAATTAAAATTGCATCCTAATGCATATAAAAATTGCACGCTGGATTACCTTTTATTTAAATGATCCAATTTTTGGAACATATTTATTCTTATTTTACAAAGAAATACAAAAATAGTTCATTTAGCAACTGATATACATTCATGTCCAATAAAATTATTTAATGGAAAATAATATCAGAGAACTGTGCAAGTTTATCCCATCTGGGAATGCCATGTAGTATATAATATGTAGAACATGAATTTAATGCTCTAGGGTATGCTGCAAAAATGGATTAAATTAATGTTTACAAATTTATCTTCCATTATTTTTCTTTTAGTATCTTACATTCTAAATTGAAGATGTTTAATCAAACAATGACTTTATATTGGCATTGGCTTAGAATAACTTTCATAGTAATCAGTTTGGGGGAAATGATTTTTAAATCATTCATATTTTTAGGTGTACTGTTTGTAACTCTAGATAAGCTACCAGTAATTTAGATTTATAATTTTGCAGCATCTCTCTCAAATTAGATTTCATACAAATTTATTTAGTACACAGCAAAATTTTTTGATTATGTATACATATATTTCACTAAAATAGCTAGTTATATTTTCTGGTATGCTTCAATATATTGAAAGAAAATTGCTGCATATGATATCTACTGTTTACAGTAAATTATAGTTAATAACAAAAATTTGTAACTCTAATAATTAATATCTGGTTGTTATATTCAAATATGATTGGATCAGATTTTCTTTCTAAATTGTTTGGTACTTTATTCAACTAATATAAAAATGTTATCTATATTTCATGGTGACATGCCATCAAACTCCACTTTTTGTAATCTAGATCTATCTGAAATAAAAGTATTGATTAGAAAAAGAAGAGGGGAAAAAAGAATATTATCAGATGAATTTAAATAATTTAACAAACAAATTTTAAAGAAACTGAAACAATGTTTGGTTCTCTGTTATTTGGTGTGCTATTAATTCCAAATATGTGTGTGCCCATTGCAAAAAAATTAGCATTTTTTTCTGGAAAATTAGGACACATATATCCCATGCATTCACTGCCTTAATTCCGAAAGAAATTAAGTTTATTGTGGAGATTTAAAATTTGTTACTTAATGCAGAGTTGGAAATGGCAGACACTGTTGATTTGTTTTTCTGTTCCTTGCTAATTGAATAGCTGCCTAAATGGCTTCAATACATAAAAAATTAGTCTCTGTAGCCCATGTGAAAAGGTATTTAAAAGTGTTTTAAACTATCAAAAGATCTTCACTGGTTTGGATATTGTATTCAGTTTTATAAAAGAACATAATGAATCATCACATCAAAAGAAAATTTAATTTTCCTTCCATGCCTTGGATTACAAAGGCTGCATTGATAATGCATCAATTTGTAATTTATATATAAATTGAGAGGAGAGAATATTTCCATTTTTAGTTTACAAAATATTCAAAATATATAGTTTGCTTATTATTGTATTAAATTATCAGATAATTTATCAGTTTTAAATGCAAATTTTATACTTATGATAGAAATATTTTTCTCATCTTAAAATCACTGCAAATTTCTTTTAAGAATTTGAAGTCTGCATGCATGCATCTTGAAATAATGCAGATGTTATCCATTTCTTTAACTATGTTATTTGAAAAAAGGGGGAAAATATTAAAAGCAAATTCTTAATACAACTTCTGATTGAAATTAAGGAGAAGATTAAAAATTTGATATTTATTATCTATTTCTGAGATTCATTTGAATAAAAAAAATATATTACTTTAATTAAATAATTGTGTTTACTGATAAGCTTGCATAAAAATACTTTTAAAGGTATTCATTAAAATTAAATATTTTTTTTTCTGTTTAATGAATAACAGCTGAAATTGTTGATGTAATTGCTAATCAGCTTATTAAATGAAAGAAGCTGAAAAATATGTAAAATGATTTTTTTTATGTGAGTGTGTATATGTGTTTGTTCTTGTAGTGACTTCAACGTTCTTTAGATCTGAATCATTCTGTTTAGTTTTTTTTTTTTTTTTTTTTT
>KK116206.1:331116-377822 GCA_000611955.2 Stegodyphus mimosarum
TAAACGAAAGAAAGAAATCTATTTAATGTTATTTTAAATAAATTCAGGTATTTTATATTTATTTAGCTGAATACATAAGAAAGAAATATGTGCATTGAATTTCGTGATGTTATGTCATTATACTGCTAGAATTAATTTCAGGATTATGCCAGAGAAAATTTCCTGAAATTTGAAAGTATTATTTACTAATAATAAATAAATTTAAGGGGAACAAGCAACATTAAATGATATGAATATCATTAAAATAATGAAAAAAACTGAATTACAAAAATCAACGATATTTTGGAGAATTTAGTTATATTAAATGTTTAGCCTAGATGACTGATTACTATTTTTTTTATTTTACTGCAGAATAACAAACAAGGCATTTATTAAAAAGAAACAATGTTTAAAATATTTTGCGGTAAAATCCTAGTATATGATACGGCCTTGGCACGATTTTGAAAATTGCCGCCAACACCAAAATGGCCTGTTTACTGCTCATCATAATGTCGCCGCATGCTGTGTGTACCGTATACAGAGGCTATTCTAACCTCCATGGTACTGCTATACCAGAATTAAACCGATTTGTTTGATACAAGAATACGCATTTTCTTTATTTCAACATGAACTACACATGCACATGCGAGTCTTTCGATTCTCAAAGTTACTGAGTACCAAAGTTACTGGAAACTTGCTTTGCCTTTCTAAAAGACAATCTGTTTGGAGCTGCAAGAATTGGCTCTATGCCAGCTGCCAGAGTGACGCTAACGCGCGCGCCAAGAAAGTGATCGTTTCCAACATTGGCGCAAAACTTGCTTTTTGGGGGGATCACTGTATGAAATTCCCCGACTTTTCCAGATTTAGACTAAAATATTTCAATTCCCTGACTTTTTTGGTCAATTTTTGAATTCCCTGACTTTTTCCAGGTAGCGTGGCAACCCTGTATATATATATATATATATATATATAATCAAAAGACACATAATTAACAGTTAATGACTAGGAATTTGGGATTTCAATAGTATTATTTCTAGTTAGTTATTATTTAAAAATTTTAATAATTCTATACAACTAAAATTTTTCTGTTTTTTAAACTTAGCCTTAAGGTAATGTCAGTAATAATATTTAGATTATATATGTAATAGACTGTTTAATATAGTAATAAAACTTAGCTAATTTTACATTTTAAAGCTAGAATTAATGTACGTAACAAAGGGTAAAATAACACTCTCTCTTTACTTTGGCATTAAATATATTCTTTGAAATTAATGTATCTAGAATTTCTTACTGGAATGATGAATGCTGCACTCTTCTTTCTCCACTCAATATCTTAAACAGAAGGGAAAATCAGCTGAGTTAAGCCTTTAATATTCATTGCCAGCTAATAGAAGCACACGGTTGTTTTCTTTTGTGAAATTTTGAGCCTGTGGTCGTTCTTTATTTATTTTTTACAGATTAATATTTGGGAGCAGTTTTTACTTCAGCATCCATTTTCATTACTGCCAGAAGCATTTCATTATACTGCTAGAAGACAAGACAGTTAGACCTCAGAGCAAGACAGTTAGCTGAATTATAAAATTACAGAATCCCACAGATTATATTTACAGAAGAAATTCCTTTTCTTTATCCCAGTGACTTTCTAAGAAACTTCATCAAGATAAAGTAACAAGTTATACTTTAAAAAGTACCACTGCATTCCTTGTAAAAACGAAGACATGTAATGTATATGTACCTTTTCAAAACATATGAGGCAGTTAGCCCTCGTTTGCTTTGCTACATTTAAAAAACTAAAATTTATAGATGAGCTAAATGCATACTGCAAATATTCTCATTACTAAAATAAAATTTAAAGAGCACAAGGTTGTTAAGGTAATTAAAAAAGTTACACATCTTTCAACTGCAACTTCCAAATAGTTTTTAAAAATAAATCATTTAATGGCTTGATTTTAATGTGAGTGCTGTACTTTATTTAGGTAGCTTGTTTCTGAATTTAAGTAAAGTTACTTTTATCTTGGTCACATTAAAACACTACAGAAATTTAATAAGAACAAACATGGCTATATTTTTGCACTGCAGAGGCAGCCAGTTTTACAGAAAATTCATCTTAAACACATTAATTAAAATTGCATGTCATATTACCCCAATAAAGAATGTAAATATTGAAAGAAAATATTTTTTAATTGGCTTTGCATAAAAATCACTGTACACATGGTAAATTGAGAATACTAAGAAGCAAGAATGGTTATCTTTTATTTGTTAGAAACTAGTGTGTCACATTTGTAAACTATAAAGTTCACTTCATTTCAGAGTAAAACTTCCAAATCTGATTGGTTTATCACTGTGTATGTCTCTTTTTCATGGACACGTAAAAGGTTAATGAATGCAAGTTAGCATTTTTGTATTTAGTAAAAAATTCTAAGTTCTTGAAAAGTCTTATTTCTTAAAATCAAGATTGGCTCAGTCTGTTTGGATAATTACCACTACCTCACATAAATTTTAAAAACTTCCATGTGTTATTTCTTTAATTTAATGTTTCCCCACTTCATCATTCACAAAATAAGAAATGAGTTTTGTCAAAACACCAAACTCCCAATCAGTTACAAATTAATTAGTAAAAGAAATCTAAACAAGCATTAAAATGTTAATTGGAGACATTTTATTCACTTCCAAATTTTTTAATCACTTAACAAGGTCTTTTTTTTTTAAAAAAATAATAATAATTATAAATCAGCAGATCTTTTGCTTTTATTTCAGTAAATAATTTTAATTATTACACTTTACAGCACAAATTTTATAATATTTTTTATGGTCAAAAAATAAAAACACTGCTGGGTGTAATCCAACAGATGAAATGTCTTCAATCGAAAAATAATTGAAATATACATTTCATTATTCTCTAGTCTTAAAAATATAATGAAGTCATCCTTATTCCATCTAACAGTAGCTTCAAAGAGCACTTTTAAAATCTCTGCAATACAGTTTTGTAATTCAATATATAAATTTTTTTTTAAATCATTTAAGCAAATTTTACCTCATAGTCAATATGCATATTTTTCCAAAACAGGCATAAAACAGAACATTACACATCTAATTTTTCACGATCAATGTATAAATAGAAAATGTGAATTAATAATTTTGCATTTAAGACCTAAATATACAGACAAGCCATACGTTTCACAGATTTGATTGTCAGCAGACTTTTAATGCATAAGTTTTTATTTTTAGCAATTTTTTTTAAATAAATAGGACAAAATTAATACAAATATGAACAAAATGTTTCAAATTTTAAAAAAAATGCCATGAAATTAAAGGGCCAAACATAGCATTGAACAACTTATAAAGAAATTAAGGCAATACATTATCATGCAATGACTATTTTGTAGTAACCTAAATTGTTCATATACATGTAGATTGGCACTAAGTAAAGTGGGTTATATACAACATATATACTATGGAGAAAAGCTCTCTCACTGCTAAATGACTTAAAATGCATTATAATGATAAAATTAAATTTATTTCAAATTATAATATGATAAAAATGTAATGCGAAAATAATTTCAATGGTACACAGGGAAACAGAAATAAAACGTAAACAAACACTACTAACTTTGATTTTATTTGTTTGATTTAAATTATTGTAAACACAATATAAAATAAATATTAGAACACTAAGCAAAACATTAAAAGATTCTCAAGTCACATTTTAAAACATATATTGAATTAAAATAAAAATTCAAAGCAAGTTTAAGGAAATTTCACTTATATTCTAAAAATTTAAGATGGAAGTTTCACTGTGGAGACTTGGGAAGTAGGGAGATATCAACTGCAAAATAACTGATACAGAATAATTTTCAAATATCAAACAAAAAAAAAGTTAAGCCTGACTTTATTACTGTTTTTAATTAGGTACACACTTGAAGAAAAATTAAACTCAAATTAAGAAAAGTATGACAATATTTCTAATAAAAACATACCTAGCAAATTCTATTTCAATTCAGATTCTTTTTAAGAGAATAACAATTAATATATCTTATCACAAAATATCTTGAACTAATTCTATATTGAAAAGCATACAGACTTTTAGGTGTATACAAGGTTAACAAATGTTGACTCAATTTTAAACTTTCAAATTATATAAATATTATTTAACAGCTGCACAAACTTTGCTGTTCAATGCTATGAAAATTGTCTCATGAAAATGATACAATGACAAGTTTCTAGTGTTTTACAGAACATTTCTAATGAACTAGAAATTTTGTATTTATAAATTTGAGTACAAAAAGAATACTTCATAAGCAATGTAAACACAGAGGATCCTTTTATTTTCAACTAAAAAAGGCAGTTGTTATGCACTTATCATCAGTAACTCATAGAATTTACATTTACTGATTTTTTTTCCTTTCAATGAAAAATGAGGTCTTTGAGAAGCATGCAACAAAAAGTTTCTTCCATGGTTTGCAGCAAAAATATACAGCACAATGCTGCCTACTATCATATATACAAGTCAATTAAACACTTTTGACGTCCTACTGGCGTTCCACACATTATTGCCCGAATTATTTGTGGGACTTTCAGTTCTGGTGAAACGCAAAAATTATTCAAAATGACAGGTTATTATGAGTAACGGAGTACTGACAATACAACCATATTTAAAGCTGAAGTGAGCCTTGGTTGATCGATCTTTAGGGAAATTCATACTCTCTGAATAAAATTAGAGGAAGTTCATTTGAATAGCATCACTTATCTGTTTGTGGCACTAGTACTGAGCAGATGACTTCTGCTTCATTCAGAAATGGCACACACGCAGTTCAAGATGCTTGTGTTTCACACCACAGATAGTCTTCTCTGCCAGTCAATAAGCTAGAAATAAATATTAAAATTTATTACAATAAATGTAAATTCTTGACTTGTAATTAGCAAACATCAAGAATTCCTCAGGTACTCGGTTATTATAATTAAAATTAAAATAAAAAGGGAACCCAATTTCAGAGATTTATAGAAAGCATATTTTAAAAGAACTATAATAAATACAATTTTAAATATGCATTATTTTAGATTACCAGTTCAAATAACCTAAAGTGAATTGTTTACTTATTGATTGAATAAATTATGAAAATTAATTATGCATTTATCTCGCATTAAATACAGCAAAATTCCTTATCAAAACTGTACTAATAAATGCAAATGAAAAATTAAATATAAAGCTTAATAGTGAAGAATCAGAAAATCATATCTTGCTGAAATACACACAAAAAGTTTCTAAAAATATTTTCAACAGGTTTGGAGAGGAAAGCCATAATTTGATGAAATTTGTGAGGTAAGTAATATATGCTGTGCAAGAAAAAAAAGATTAAGGTAACTATTTTTTTTTTAAATGGGCAATATTTGCTAAAATAGTTACTAATTAAAACATGTTAAACATTATAATAAACACATATTGGTCATTTTTTCATTCCCTTGATTTCCAAATAAGTAGGAACAATGTTTAAAATACATTTATTCATTCAAAACTTACATCTGTATAAGGATGATAAATATAGGCTAATAATTAGTAAAAAATTAATTTATAACCAGTTTGAAAATTAATGAATGTAATACAGTGATAGCTTTCACTGCAAATACCTCTTAAAGTGCTCAATATTTCAAGAATATAATTAAATAATAGAAATGAGATAACCAATAAGCATGTTCTCTATGGTAACCATTTTGCAACAGACCAAAATCATCTGGAGCCATACATAATTTTCTCACAGATAATTACGATCAAGATTCACAATAAGCATGTCATAATTATTAAAAAAATCTACTTGTTTAATAACTACTATTAGGATATTTTATATATATATATTTTTTATTTTGATACAATTACGTTTTGTTGAAGCTTTTGAAATAATTTTAAGGAAAACTTACGATTTTCAAACTATGTACTTTTTTAAAAGGAAAATCCTCCCCCCTCCCTTTTTTTTTTTTTTTGTTTTCCCAAAAGTTTTATAAAGTTATTCTAAGTTTATAATGATATTAATACCACCTTTCTTTAACAGTAAATTCATTAGCATTTTTGAAATATTGCGGTAAATGTGAAATTAATATATAATGAGAAAAATTTTAATGAGTTCTGTACATGATATATTAAATTATTTACAAACCTTTCTTGATCTACTACAATTTTTCTTGAAAAATGTATAAATTATTTGTTGCAGCTACAGCTATGATATTTTCTTGAGGATGCCATGCTGTGTGCAGAATTTTCCTACCAAAGTCCAAACAATCTACACTAATTTCATCTTTTTTTCTTTTACCACCTGTGCATACCTGCATAACAAGAAGAATTCTATTAGTTTGCCAACAAGAAAAATATTCTGTTCTCATTAAAATTTGGGGAGCAGGGAATAATTTAACAACAGAAATATACATCATGAAATCTACTGCTATTTGGAAAATGCAAAGCTGTTTTAGAGTTTTTGTCTTTTTATAGACCAATCTCACATACATACCTTTTACTGCTAAAACTTTAGCTGATACTTTTCTGCTAAAGCCAACTACACCCCTAACACCCCCTTTTTTTCTGCAATAGATTTCACAACTAAAATTGCCAAAAGACTTCCTTTACAAGGAAGTAAAAAGGTATCAGAACACAAACATAGTTTGCTAGATCATGCATTCCTTTCATTACTGTCATAGGATTCATTTACTTATGGTCCATTGAGTTTTGTGAACAAAAGCTTGCTTCCAATGAATTGCAGCACAATAGCTGATTGAAATAATTACATAGGAGAGGTGTGTGCCAATTCCTTCTTATTAAAATCAATATAATAATGCTAATACTAAAATCTGTAATGTTTCTAACTACTTTAAGTATACCTGACGTCATAGAAACCTAGCTGAACTATGTAACGACTTATCGCCGAGTCCAAGTGTGTAAACGACAAAGTCCAGAGAAGGGTTAAACTGGCCCTTCAATATCTCACGTTAAAAGTATAGATGGCCCCTCTCTCAGGCTTACAGAAAAGCCTCTTTAAATCACGATAAAATAAGAAACTAATCTAACGCTAAAATAAACTTACCCAAAGCCATACAAAATTATCTAACATGGTTAGCCCTTAATTAAATTAGCCAGCGAATAGCAGCAGGCATGTACAATAGGGCCGAGCATAGTTAGCACACAATGAAGCAGCCTGACAACAAACACGCATCACTAAAGACTCCTAAGCTCTTCTTCTGAAGTAAGTGAAACCTTCCTTTTAAATACACTTTTTACCTTATTTACACGTAATGCGATACTAAAAACTTATTCTGGTAGAGAGTTGTAGTTTGGAAACAAGAATTTAAAGTTATTAAAAATAACTATCAGAAAATTAAAATTATTCTTACAATCAGTGGCCAGAGCAAAATCATGAGAACTGATGAAAACTAATTCACCAACACACACACACAAAAACATAGGCCATGTTTTTCCCCACAACAGGTTTTTATCATAAAACAGAGAAAGTTCTTTATAACTGCTCCCATCATTCAACTAATACTGTGCCACAGCTGCGAGAAAAGAATTAAGCCAAATTCTTACAAATATGGCATGGCTTTAAAAATTATCCAGTGTCTTTAGATATATATTATGATAATAGTATAATAATATAAATAATAGTTATGATGTTTAATTTTACTTTTGCATTAACAAAACAATTACAAAAACTTGAGAGTACTTTTCTTTTTATTTAGAAAAAAATGTAAGAGATTATTTCTTCAATTACTTTAATTATCTCAAAATACACACTTTTCATAAATATATCAGTGACAAATATTCTGTAATATAAAGAACATAATTAGGAGAATACAGATTTATTCAGATACAAATACTTAAAGTTTCAAATTACTTTTCTAGGTTTGAGAACAGTTTTAGGTTTTGCAATTTCTTTAGAAGCTTCGAGAGTAACATCCCTCTTGCTGTGTCGATCGAAAACTCGGAAAAAATTATTATACGAGCCAGTCATAATGTACCTATTTAAAAACAAAAAAATTAACTGGTATAAGGGGAATTAACTTTAAAACTTAGCAACAAAATTCAATCTTGGATTACTATCAGTTTTAAAAATATGCAAATATCTTCCAAAATCAATATTAGAATCTACACAAATAAAAGGAATGTACTCCTTTATGCATTCAAAATATTATATACAATTTTCTTTTTAAAGCTCAGAAAGTGCAATTATCATAGCATCAAAGTAAAAAGAATGCGCCTAGCACTCAAATTATCAATGGATGCTAACTGACTCACATGATCAGTCATTTCAGTACCCCTGCACTATCATCATAGCTAATAAACATTCTGCTGAGTAGAGGCAAGCGAACCTTTTCGCTACGCTTGCACATACTGATTACAGGAACTGCCAAAACATCCTTCATACATGTGTGCTCAGTGTACAGACTACTGTGTGATGTATTATGTAATTTACTGCATGCTCTATTTCCGCTTTATGTTACTACTGTGTGTCCTGAACAACTGATTCTATAAATGTACTTTACAGTAAGGATTAGCTGGCAGAATTCCCATAAATTACACATAGTAAATTTGGCTGATGTGAAAAAGAGATGTTTAACAGTAATACATAAAATAAAAATACTAAGACGAGCTTACATATATCACATGAAATTTAAGTTTTAAATTATCAACTTGATTGAAGCTAAAATTCCCACAACTAATGAAATAAATTCTATTTTCAAATGTTAAAATCTTACAGGTATCCAAAAAGTTGAACTTTTATTATCATAGGCACTCATAAATTAACAATTCCATCAACTTTTGCTTGAAAATTAAACAATAAACACAATTAATAAATAAGTAAATAGCACAATATGAATATCAATTATTCATATTATGCTATTTACTTATTTATCTGAATATCAATTATAATGTTTAATGCGCACAATGCCAAATTTGCACAGTTCTTTGATCGATGTTATGTGAAATATCAGAGAATTCAGCATTATGGACATCAAACATTATACATATATATTATAATCATAAGATATAAAACAGTTTATATTTTCATGAAGCTTTATGCATCATTAGGGTTATTGACATCTAGTTAGATTTTGTTATGTTTCTCACTATGTTGCATCCCACTGTCATAATAAAATTTTTAGTTATAATTAGCACACATAAAATTACATCATAAGCTACATGAATACTTTGTAATTATCTACCCTTCTATAAAAAGTTTTAAACTCATCAATATTTACGTTTTTACAGTCGGATATTGTTTTGCGAAATGATGGTCAAATATAAAGCATGTAAAGCCATGTGACACACATGTGGACACTTGTGGTGCACTTTGACTTAAGATAAACATGTGGCACATGCATACGTGAGTTGGCTATTGTCGTGGTGTATAGTAGACATTTTTTTTTTAAAAATATTAAAAAAAACAGCAATTCTACCAAATGCTGAAACCAGGAGTGTGGATAATCAGAAAGTACTGCAAGATATCAATATCTTATCTTCATTATTGGAGACATTTTATTATAAAACAGAAATAATAAATTTATTGTGATTTTAAACAAGACATACTTATACAAGATACATTTAGATATACTTATACAAGATACATTTAGATATACAAGATCATTTTTATTCTGAACTTGATTTCTACAACTAAAATACATACTTTCAACTCAAAACCTATGTTTTCAGAACTTATGCACTTTACATACATAAAGTAGCAAACAAGTCATGACTTTTTTTAAATAACTGCACATGATGTGTACTAAATTATACTAGAAAAATTAGCATTTCAATAACTTAAAGAATATACATTGCTACTCGAGAAAGGAAAAAACATTAATCAACGTGTACAATTCGTTAAATAGAAGTTATGATAATTACAACTGACTGATACTGAAATGTATCAAAGAACATGTAAAAATTCAATCCATTTTCATACATTTATACTTTAAATGAAGTATAAATACTTTTTTCTGTCGGTTAGTTAAAAAACAGCCATAAACTCATTTCTTTCTCGAAGAAAGATAATAGCATAGGGAGAATAAAAAATATTTAATAAAATAAACTGCTAACATTAAACTACTCTAAGAATTTTATTTAGTGTACTTAAATACAAAAGTACATACAGATACTGTTTAAAATAAAAACAATAGCACTACCAAGCTAAAGAACAACTCATTGAAACATCCTATTTAAGAAATACTGTTCAAAATGACTACTTGTTGTTAAAGAAATGGGACAACACAAACTGTAGCTGATCCTTCTTAGACTACAAAACAATTAAGAAAACTTATACATTGTTTTAAAAAGAAGAATATATATTGTTGCATGCATATGGGTTCGTAATAGATTGAATGCACAAGTCCGATTAAAGGTTAATAAAAATTATTCTTATCACAAGAAATATAACAAAACATTTGAATTTTCCTCAGAGATATTCATACAAGTGTTCACAATACCAGACAGTAATAATCAATAGAATGCAAATACATTATGCAAAACGCAATTCTCAGCGCATTTAAAGAGAACGCTAATTCGATATCACCACGAATTTGCAACAATAATAACACAGCTAACTAAACAACAGCTGTCTCTCTCTGGCTTTAAATAGTTTTCAATCTGCTTCACAAGATAGTTCTAGCATTTTCTGCTTCTCGAGATTTCTGGAAAGCAATTAAGAGGATGTATTAAGGTTACAGCTAACACAGTGGTCAATTTAAATATAAATTAGCAGTATCTATTTATTAAATGTTAAATGCACATGCTTTTGTACTTTTACAGCATAGCTTTCTCTTAAAATAGGTCTTGTGCACAGGGAAATAAGCATTTTAATTATAATTCTACTAAAAATATTAGCATTTTAATTATAATTCTACTAAAAATATCTAACTCAATACAAAATTCGTAACACTGCCCTCTTCCTAAGGACTGCACATCCCGGGCAGTCCATCGCTTAACTGTGCTTAACTGTGCATTCTGCAATAACTCCAATGTAATGCTCTCTAAAGACACAGATTCTGAAGTGTTATTGTTTCGTTTAATGCTGGTCAATGGAGACCATGCTGCAACCACTTCACCTTTTTTAATAACTCTCGTCTTCTGTTACATTGGCAACTCTTACCAGGATAACTGTCCTCAGTAGGTCAACGAGTGCTGAAGCCACAGCCGGGACAAGGATCAGGTAAGTGAGGCATTTGCCTCAGGTGAATCACTAAAAGGGGCGCCAAAGTGGCTATGCGAATTCCAAAATTATTTTAATTATGGTTATAAATTTGTCAGTTATTATAAGGGGAAATAAGTTTCAGCAAACTTAATAAAACAATAGGAAGAATTTCAAGAAAACCTGGAAATTAATGCAATGTGTATTTCTTATTTGTCCAAAAAGGATTTTTAGCATTTTCATTTGAAAGTTATAAGTAATTGGCTATATTTTCTGAATTTATACAGCTATGATTAAAAACTACTTTAAGAATTATGGTATAATTATGCTATATGAATTATGATTTAATACAGTTACTTTTGTTTAATACAGATATGGCTATTTTGATAGGAGCGCGCATTAACCTTTTTGCCTCAGGTGAAAAAATATCTTGGCACGGGTCTCGCTAAAGCCACTAGTACTCCTTTCAGGCTGCTACAGTTCTTGGGATACTCTTCTATGATACCGTAGCAGAAATTTCTATTTTCGGCTATGGATCCAGGAAATTTCTGCTCTTGCGGGTATTGTAATATCGTTTTGAGCTATAATTGTGTAGATAGATTTCGCTCCTTCATCACTAATTCCGAATAGGGAATAATGTCCTCAGAGGCAGAATGCAGTTTGTTATTTTTTAAAATTGTTATTTCCTTAGATAGTCCGATCCGAATATACAAAGATCTATAATCTCTGCCATATATTCCGTGTGATGGTAAGCAGCAATTCCAAATGTGATGTTAACGTTTAATTTTCCATCAATGTTGATTTTATCACCAGACACAGTCTGGAGGGTAATGCAGGGCAGTGTCCTGATAAGATTACCTTTCAACTGTTGAGCCAAATCTTTTTGAATGATGGTAACATCGGCTCCTGTGTCGATGGTCATAATGCAAGGAACTCTATTGACATGCCCCATGATGAAAAGTCCATTACTGCCACCACTAACTCCAGAAATCTGAAGTGCTTTAAAATGGTCATCTCTGCCCTATGAAATGGCCAATAATTAGTTTCCCTGCTTCTTGATGGGAGCGGTCTTACTTTCCGTACCTCGGATGTTCTGCGGTTTCTTCGTATGTGGCCTTCAACACCGAAGTTCCAACACTTTATGGTTGGTTTCCTGTCATTACTATACCATCCCAAGGCACTGACTTGTCTGGTTAAATTGTCTAGACGAGCAGCCATTTGATCCTCTGGCTTTTGAACTTGAGCAGCTCTGATTTGGTGGTGGTCTCTACAGTTGCTTGCTGGTATTTCATAGCGCACAGTAGTCCTTGACATCCGCCATTCGTAGAGCTTTATGTATTTCAGGATCCCGGATGCCGTCAACGAAGTATTGCAAGGACAGGATTTCCCTTGTTTCTGTCGGGCATTCCGAAAAGGCGAGATGAGACAGACTTTCCATATCCATGGTGAGCTCCTGAAGTGCATCTTTGGGCTTCTGTTTTGAGATTTTAATTGAAGCCGGCTGTAATATTTTAAGCACTTCTCGCCAAAGCGCAGCTCCAACTCATCGGATAGAGCTTTGAAGTCTAGCCTTTGGTTTTTCTGGAAGAGTCTTAAGGATATCTGCTCTCAGAGAAGAGGCGAGACAACAGGTCTTGGCTTCGGAATGCCATCCATTCGCTTCCAACATTATAGAAAATTATGCCCTACATACTTATGAAGAGGTCTTCCCATCATATGTGAATAGCTTCAGAGATAGACGAGCAGGCAACGTTAAAAATTTAAAACCATCCGTACTGCTCCCTGCTGTCGCTACGAATTTCTTCAAGGTATCAACTTCTTTGGTGCTCACAGAATCCCTGTGATCAATTTTTTGTTCAACAGCAAAAACTCTCTCTTCTATTTGTTCTTTTATAAAAGAAACTCTTTCTTCTATAGAAGAAACTTTTTTTTCAATGTGTCCAACTTTATTTTCAACAGCGCCAATTCTGTCTTCCAAAGCCTCGAATTTTTCTATTATGTAGGTAATTTTTCTTTTCATTTCCTCTTTACCTGCTTCAATCTTTTCTTTGATGGATTCTTGATCAGCTTCCATCTATTCCTGAACACTTCTTTAAACGCTGCAATGAACTGCCTTAATTGTTCTTCCATCGCTTGTCAATTTCGTTGTTCGCCTTAATTGTTCTTTCATAGCTCATTGTCAGGAGCGGGGTTGAATCCCCACTTCTGACATCAAAATGTGTTGTGGGTGTATGGGTTATTAATAGATTGAATGCACAAGTTCGATAAAAGGTTAATAAAATTTATTGTTATCACAAGAAATATAACAAATTGTTGGAATCTTCCTCAGAGATATTTGTATAAGTGCTCGCAATATCAGGCAGTAATAATCAGTAGAATGCAAATATGTTAAATAGAACACTATTCACAGCGCATTTAAAGAGAAAGCTAATTGAGTGTCACTGCGAATTTGCAACAACATCAGCTAAATAAACAATTGAGCTGAGACATCTCTCTTCTAGTTTTAAATATCTTTTAATCAGTCTTGTAAGATAGTTCTTAAATTTTCCGCTTCTCGAGATTTTCTGGAAAGCAATACGAGGATGCATTTATGGTTACAGCTAACATAGTGGTAAATTAATTACATTTATTCAATTTAAATATAAATAACGAGATATCTATTTATTAAATGATAAATGCACATGCTCTTGTATTTTTACTTTTCCGGCATAGCTTTCTCTTGAAATCTGTCTCGTGCTGCACTGCACAGGGAAATAAAGCAATTTTAATTATAATTCTACTAAAAATATCTAACTAAATACAAAATTCATAACAATATGTTAGGTTACACATTAAAAATAGACACGTTAGTATTAGATGTGCTATCTTAAAACAAACAATAAGCGTCTTAATCAAAATGGATATCATTGCAAACGGATTTAAAAAAAAAAAAAAGGATCATAATATCATTGGTTAACAAGTGGCCTGTTAGAAAAATATGAAGTAGAAACAATTAATTTTCAAACCAAAGGAGTCGATCTGCAGTACAGTCAGACATGTACAAAAGTTATACTCAGCATTCTGCACGATATAAAAGAAAACACTGGTAATTTTTTAAATGTAATAAAATTGGTGATGTTAGCTACTACTTTCCACAAAATGAGAGAAAATCAGTTTTTCTACACAGTAAAGCCCAAATCCAACCATAATTAACATCTAGAAAACTGCTGTGTCCTGAAAGCATTTGATTCTAGTTTGCAAATAGTCATCTAAAAATGAATTGATTATATTATTTATTAAGAATAACATTTCAGTAAATTGAATTATATGGATCTCATCCCTGATGGACACTGCATATAAGGTACTTCAACAGTCCATTAATAAGTACAGGATATTATACTGTTACTTTGAAATAGGCAATTCAAAATCATAATGACAATCTCCTTATATCATCATCACCGGATTAGGGAATTTTAGCAAATTAGAGAATTCAACCATTTTCAGAAATCATTACCATGGCTATGAGACAAGCCAGAACGAATGAAAGAGCTTTGATGTGCCTATTCTAAAGCAATAAATTACAAAAGTTCGGTTTTCCACAATTAACAAGACTTTAATTAATTTAACAAAATTAATATCTGCGGCAAAATTATTAACAAGTAATTTACACCAAATGAAACTTACCCATCTGAGCCATTCCAGCAGCACTCAAACTTATCAAAAATGCAATCATTTTCATATAAACTACACAGTTTAGATCTCAAATATTCATGTACATGGAAGCACTCAATTGGTTTAGTATCCATGTTGAGGTCCCACACTTTGACAGATAAATAGTCTCTAGAAATAATATAACGTCCGTTGTTACTAAATTTAACATCAGATATACTTGAGATAATTTCAGAAAAGAAACTCCTATTTGTGGGATCTTCAGGCTCTTCAAACACTGGAAAAAATTTAATAAATAAAAAACATATTAGATGATTATAATATTTCAATCTTTAAAAGTTATATGCTTCTTCAAAAACTCCAGCTTATTATTATGACTACAAAATTCATTAAGTTACTAAAACATATGCATATGCTTTTAATTTACATAATATTACTTACTTCGGCCTATAATCTTACTATACAAGAACCTATTCTTTGGCAAATGTTTCAATGTGATTATGGCATCTGAGCAGCACTATTCACTAAAAAATTACCGTTTCCAGTAGATTTTTTCCCCCATACATGCTTTAAAAATTAAATACCTAATATGCGAATTTGAAACATATATCTCTAATATGTGACTTTTGAAACAAACTTATGTTTTACAATAAACATACATGAAAAAAAGTAATACTTGTAATAACAGTAAGTGCTGATTTTATCAAATTAGAATCAGCAGCAAGATCCTCTTTTTTTTTTTCTTTAAAGCTATTTCTTAAACTTGTCATTAAGTGAAGGCACAATGTTAAAAAATTCTTGTTTTTATTATTATTAGTCCAAATTGGCACTAGCCCAGAAGAGCTATTAGTCTCAAAATGGCATTTTGTGTCAAATCACTTTAAATGTCCGAACACTTTTCAAATTATTGCTACCAAATATTATTGACCTGAATTATATTTAAAGAAACTACCCTGCTGGCCACTCATATTGCAACACCGAGAAAGACATGAGATATCACAACAAAACTTATTTAGTAGATAACATGTTGATCAAGTATCAAATGATTAAATTTACAGAATTCTGCGAAGTGTGGTTCCTCCCAGAATTCCATTGTTGGAGATCACCGCTGCCACACGCCTCTACATTGATTCAAAGAGACTTTGAATGTGTTCTTGGGGCACAGCAGATCAAGCAGCTTCCACACATTGCCAAAGTTGATCTGGTGTGGCAGCTTGGGATGTAATCTCGGTCAATCGTTCAACAACCATGGACCACATGTTTCTTTCTTTCTATCGGCGAAAGATCCGGAGAGCCCCAGGGAAGCAATTCAATCTGGCAATTGACGAAGAACCCTTGGTGCCACGTGTGGTCGAGCATTATCCTGTTGAAATATGGCTGTAGGCAAGCCCTGAAGGTAAGGAAGGGCAACTGGCTTTAACAGCTCAGAGACATAACGCTGGCTGTTTAAATACCGGCAAAGCGTATTAAAGGAGTGCGAGAATGATATCCAATACCGCTCCATACCATAATACCCGTTGCAGGACAGTGTGGTGGTGCATAATGCAGCTGTTCAGCATCCTCTCTCCACGGTGTCACCAGACTTGAATCCAATCATTGTGGTGTTGCAGACAGAAGCATGACTCGTCAAAGTAAGACAATTTCATTCCATTCTGCCGTCCACATCCTTCTTTCATCGCACCATTGGCGACGGAGACATCTGTGGTTCTGCGTCAAGGGTAGACGAAGCAATGGACGAATTTGCGGACAGACCACTCTGCTGTAAACAGCATCGAAAGGTACCTGCAGACACTGGATGATACATTACAGACTGACAGACTGAATTTGTGCTATGGTTCGTGATGTGACTGAGCGATCTGTCACTGCCATGCGCACAATGTTCCTGTCATCGTGTGAAATGATACACTGAGGTGGATGCGATCGAACACGTTGGTCCGTCGTACCCTCCTGCATCCAACGGTCACATATCCGCATTACAGTTGTTTGGTTTCGTCCAACACGACTACCGATTTCCCTGAAAGATAATCCACACCCTCGGTAGGCTACTATCCTTTCTCTGTCGAACTGGGATACTTGATCAAACACTGATCGCTGTTTGCTACGAGGCATAATTGATCGTTTTTTGAAAAAAACCACAAGAAAAACACAATTGCCAAACTTGAAATCATCGAAAACTCCAAGCCTTAAATAGCGCTTTGAAGTGGCGCCACAGGCGTGCATGATGTGTGTCTGTGCTGAAATTCTAATCATTTGCACATCTCACCTCTGCTAATGCATGTTGTAAATTTCATGTTATTTGCGTGCTTCCTTTAGGGTGTTGCATTTACGGTGGCTAGCAGTGTAAATATTGAAGAATCTACATGAATGTATGTATGTTTCTCGCACTGTGAAAAAACAACTGTGCCTAGAGACATCAAATAACGTAGCCCTCCACTCAAATACGGGCATCTGGAAACCCGAATTTGGAATTTGTGTATTAGATTTTATAATAATTTACCTGTTTACTTAGGAACTCAAAAATCCATTATAATCAGAAACAATGTATACCTAGCCATATCTTTGAAAGCTTCAATCAACCTTTTTTTTTTTTTCCCCAGATGGAAATTCTCTTCTTGAACACTTTTTAAGTCTTCATAGTGCTTTAAGTCTCAAATTATAAATTAAAAAATTTTTTCTACCAATCCCACCCCCTGAAAAAACTATTTCATCCAACAATTATGTTCCCTCATTCTTACACAGATTTGTACTCTATTCAAATTCTAAAACTGTTTCTGAATTTAGTAATGGTTCATAACAATGGAAACATTTACATACAATGGAAACAACAATGGAAACATTTAAATACATTTTATTATCCACAACTCCACTCAAAAAATATAAAAAAGTAATAATAAGGCAATGAATGCACCATGTCACCAAAAAGTATTTATGAAGCAAACCAGGCATAGCACACATATGTTTGAGCACACGTGAATTTAGACTTTTGAAATTTAAAAAGCATTTTTCTGATTACTATCTCTTTTTGCAGCAAGTTAATTTATTTTTGTTGTAACAAACTGCAATGGAATTGTGAATTTAATTTTCATTTTGTTGTAGCGTACCAAGAAGTTTCATTGTGATCATGAGCGTTACCTAGTGCCAAGTTTGCAAGTTCTATATCGTCTAATATGTTCCGATTTGCTTCAGCAAAAACAGATTGCTTTGTATATAGAGAGAACATTAGCACACACACAAAAAAAGTTTTTCTAGGAAAAAAAAATAACTCCACAATGCTGAGTTGTGCATGATGACGAAATTATCTTTTTCTTAGCAAAAATGAATTGCTGTTCCATGGACAGAACAGCACAGAATAATTACAGAAGGATTTCTAAAAAGATAAGTGTTTTATTACTTTAAAGAACGTAAATAAAAAAAGGCAGCACTTGATAGATCAATGAAATTCAAATAAAGATACCTAAACACCAAAGTCAACAATGAGTCTGAGACATTTTAGAGAGGGTTGCAGATAATCAGAATGTACCAAATTCTAAAACGGCTTATAGATGCTGCATGTTTTGCTCAATAAGTCATTTTTTCGGGGGGGGGGGGGGAGGGGGGGGCAAACTTTAAAAAATATATTTTGTTCATTTTGATCTTTCTCCACCCCCAAAAAGAAGGAAAAGAAGAGAAGTTCCCATGTAATGTGTGCTTTTTTTTAATATTTTAAGTAAGATTATCACCCTAAAAACCTAATGACTTAACATGACACCTTTAATCCAGTCTGAATAATGAAATCTATGCTCCATTATTCAACAAGAGTCATACAGGGTTGCCACTCAAACAGGAGAATGAAATTCCCTGACTTTTCCAGGTGTGTTTTAAGAAAATTCCAGTCTATCCGCGTAATGCTCTTTGGCTGTGCTAAGAGGTAAATTAATTATGGTACCACTTGAAAACACAAAAATTTGCCAATTAGATATGACTTTTATATTATCCTCAAAGATTACTATTATAACTATAGTAGGAGTTGTTTTCTCCACTGAAGAATTGAGATCAGAATCTGCTCAATGTGGATAAAAAATGTCTTTTTTTTCCTAACATTTTGCAGCTAAACGAAAGAAAAATATCTATTTAATGATATTTTTAAATAAATGAAGGTATTTTATATTTATTTAGCTGAATACATAAGCAAAAAATATGTGCATTGAATTTCGTGATGTTATGTCATTATACTGCTAGAATTAGTTTCAGGATTATGCCAGAGAAAATTTCCTGAAATTTGAAAGTATTATTTACTAATGATAAATAAATTTAAGGGGAAGAAGCAACATTAAATGATATAAATAACATTAAAATAATTAAAAAACTGAATTACAATAATCGACGATATTTTGGCGAATATAGTTATATTAAATGGTTAACCTAGATGACTGATTACTATTTTACTGCAAAATAATAAATAAGGCATTTCTTAAAAAGAAAAAAAAAGTATTTAAAAGATTTTGCGGTAGAATCCTACTATACGCTACGGTTTTAACACGATTTTGAAAATTGCCGCCAACACCGAAATGGCCTATTTGCTGCACGTATTTAAAAGATTTTGCAGTAGAATCCTACTATCCGCTACGGTTTTAACACGATTTTGAAAATTGCCGCCAACACCGAAATGGCCTATTTGCTGCTCATCATAATGTCGCTAAATCCCGTGTGTACCATACACGGAGGCTATTCTAACCTCCATGGTACCGCTATACTAGGATTAAACCGATTTTATTTGATACCAGAATGAGTATTTTCTTTAGTTCAACATGCAATGCACATGCGCATGCGAGTATTTCGATTCTCGAGGTTACTGAGAAACAAAGTTACTGGAAACTTGCTTTGCCTTTCTTAAAGACAATCTGTTTGGAGCTGCAAGAATTGGCTCTTTGCCAGCTGCCAGAGTGACGCTAACGCGCGCCAAGGAAGTGATCGGCGTCCAACGTTGGCGCAAAACTCGCTTTTTGGGGGGATCGCTGTATGAAATTCCCTGACTTTTCCAGATTTAGACTAAAATAGTTGAATTCCCTGACTTTTTTGGTCAATTTTCGAATTCCCTGACTTTTTCCGGTTTTCCAGGTAGCGTGGCAACCCTGGTCATAGCAAAGGAACTAGTGGCATAATATTTCTGAGATTTTCCCTTCTAGTTGGCCTAAGAAAGTTCTCCATGACGATAGCTATGCCTTAAGCAAACTGTCATGTGCTTTTTTTTAATCAATCAACAACCCACCCAAGTTAAACATAACACATGCTGTTCATCCTTATTACATTATAGTTACCATTCATGCTTAATGATTCCAATACATATTACAAAAGAAAAATATTCAATATTACCTAGCAACTGTCTAATTTTATGTAAGACTGAAAACAACTCACATTTGGCATGCTGATCACATAATGCTGCAGCTCGCATATCACATAAACGTATTGTTCCTTTGCTACTACTGTAAACAAACTCATTACACTGAGAAGGATGGAATTCTGCTGCAGTTATTACTTCAGTTAATTCCTCCATATTCGTAGGTTTAATATCAACAATATCTATCAACAATTAAGGGAAAAAAACTATAACAATATAAAATAATTTCAAAAGCTGATTATTTATAGCTGTTTAATTTTTATTAATAAGCAAGATTAGTTCCTTAAATAAAAACTATTTTTCAATACTAGACATGAAAATCCGTATAAATCTAATAAAATCTACATAAAGTTATAATAATCAAATACACATACACAGATACAAATAATGGAAATATATAAATACAGAAAAAATATAATTTAAGAAGCCATTTACTACGAAATAAGTAGTAATTTGCCTATCATCTTAATGTTCACAAAAAGTGGCATACCAGCTCCTTAAACCAGTACTAGTGGGCAGAGAAGTAAGGACAGGGGTGTCACAAGACCTTGCTTCATGGAAAGACATGACTTGTGTTGAGCACTCAACCATATTTTTCATTTAATTATATGTTCATAATATTTTTCATTAATTTTTATTATGTTTCTTAAAATAACAATTCCTTAAGTTTTTTTTTCAATACTTACATTTCAGTTGCTCATTTAATTCCATTTAAATTATCTTTTTAACAATTTTACTTCTTCATTTAATCTGGCAACCTGGCAAATAATTATTTATATTTTGCTTTCATCACCAAATGTTTAACAACAGATGACAACTTTAGTAATGACTAATGCAGTGATGCCCAAACAAATTTTTTATATTAGTAATTTAATAACAAAAGAGTATGTAACCTTTTATGTTGACATTATGCTTGGCAATGATTGCAGATTTCAGTTAAATACGCTAAGAAATATTGATTAGGAAAAATTTAACAAAAATTTCTTTCCATATGCTAAAAATAAGATTTTATTAATGCTATTCATAGGCAAAATGATAAGATTACATTTAGTGTTATTTGAATTAATAACTGATTTGTTTTTCACATAAACCCAATAGCGGTGCCAGAAATCGTATGGCCGGGCAGCAGAATTTATGGAAGATAAGGTTTTTGGAATTTAGAGAAGCACCGGGCAATAAAATTAAGGGACGAAAGTATTTTGGAAATTAAGGTAAAGCGCAGGAGTCCAAAATTTAGAGCTTAGGAAGGCGCTTGGTAGCAGAATTTAGGATCCGCAAGGACTGCATCAGGGGTCAGCGATGGGCCTTGATAAGCCTTAAGTATATGTGGGAATTTATTTATTAAGGACTCAGATAAGCCAAACAAATAACTAAACTAAATACAATCAAGCTTAATTGTCTCTCGTTGCCGATCTCATGCTACATAGCCAATAATGTATAGCGGATGTTATTAAGCTAGGCTAAAATTATACTTTACTGATTCCAAGGAATTTATTTCAGTCAATTTACAGATTGTGCTATTCTATGCTTTCTGATTTGATCCAGCTTAATTATTTTTTGCAGGCAGTTTTTATTACAGCAATTTTATGAAAATTTAAGCTTCAATTATGTCAAAAAGCATTTCTAAATCTGGAGCTGCAACAGGATCTACAAAGTGAAAGAATATTTCGATGTCCATTAAACAAAAAGTGGATAAAGGTATATCTGTCTCAAAATTATGCGAGGTATGGCACTGGAAAGTCAACTATATATGACATAAGAAAACAGGAAACCTCTGACACCCTATTCTCAATGAATAACAGAAAAATTATTCGTTATGCTAAAAGTGATAACTGAATGGGTCAGATAGCATCATAGCAAGGCGAGGGCATGCCACTGACGGGTCAAATGTTAATGGCTCAAGCTAAAATATTTAACTAAGAGATCAGAGATTTAACTCAGTTTTTGAGTCCACATATTCAACAGGTTGGTTAACCAAGTTTTACAATCGCCATGGTATAAGGCAGTTAAGAATTTTAAATGAAAACGCTTCAGCTAATACTGAAGCTGCTGAGTTATTTGCAGATGAATTCTTTGAACTCATTAACAGTTAAAAGTTATCTCCAGAACAAATTTACAACACCGATGAAACTGTTATCTTTTCTGACAATATGTACTGCAAAATACCTTGGCAACCTCTATGGAAATGGCTCCAACTCGTGCCAAAGATTCCAAAGTGAGACTAACAATTTTAGCATGCACAAATGCTGTAGGAACATAAAAGCGTAAACTTTTCATAATTGGAAAAAATACATGACCTCAGCATTTAAAGGAGTAAAGAGTTTCCCGTTACATATATCATGCAAATAAAAGTACACAGGTGACACAAGTGCTAATGAATGTTTGGTTTGAAAATCCTTTCGTACCCGAGGCTCGTGAGAATTTGGTTGGTTTAATAATGATGCCCAAATTGTCCGTATTGTAGACAACTGTTTGGCTCATACCCCACTTAAAATTTTAGTGAAAGACAATATATCCATATTATTCTTTCCTCCAAATTGTACGTCTATCATTCAGCCTATAGCTAGGGAATAAACGTGTATGCTGAAAATGCAATTATAAAGTAGAATTTTTAAAATTTATGTTAAGTTCATGTAATTCTTGAATAATGGCAAGACTAATCAAGAATTTTTGAAATATTTTAGCATAAAATCTGCTGTGTGGAGCATCGCAGGATCATAGGGGTGGTGTGTCTCCAGACACTTCGAAAACTGCTTGGCATAATTTATGGCCAGCTAGCATATTTCATAGTGAGGATGATCAAAATTATAGCTGTGAACGTGAAGGTTTCAGATATCTCAAACTACAGATTAAATTTTCCAATTAATAGATTTTTTAAAGAAATATGGCAAAGTGGTAAATGAAAATGATATAACAGAAGTTTTTCATTGTTATGACGATTCCACAATTATCAGTAAATTAATAGAGGGCAAAATCTGCAGTATGGTTTTAGATCCAGGAAATAAAACTAACAATAGTGAAGAAAGTGACAGAGAAGTTATTGAAAACGAAAATATTTCGATTGACAAGTTAGTCGGAATTATAGATACAGAAATTAGGTCTTGAACAATGAAACTTTGTAACTGAATAAGAAATTACGTCTGTTTACAGAATTAAAGCAAAACTATTAGCACAAAAAAAAAAAAAAAAAAAAAAAAAAAATAAACAAAACCCAAAACAAAAAAAAACAACTCACATTGAAAGAAATGTTTAATAAAATAAACAAATAAATATTAAGCTTTTTTTGTAAACTTTGTTACCCTTTAGATCAGTCTTTCCCAAAGTGGGCGATAACGCCCCCTTGTGGGCGTTTGAGACCTAGAGGGGGACGTTAAGGGGCCCAGAAAAAAATGGGGGGGGCGTTGACGTGGGTTAGGGGGGCGATGGTACATTTGTAATTTGATTTACTTTATATTTTAAATTTCACTAGAATTAAAATCTACCTACTACACAATAACGAATACTTAGTTTATATTTCTACCCTGTATGATGGTATAAAAACTTAAAATACTTAACATAGATTTCGTAGGATAGCCCGCACGCCGTATGCACGTACGTTGTAAAATGACGAAAAGCATACAGCTGTGTAAATGTATGCATCGCCAAATGTGGCAAACATTCCGGGGGAAAAGACTAACTGCAAGAGCCGGTGCACTTATGATGTTGTGCTCCGTAGACGTACTGTCTGTTTTCGTTTGGAGAAACCTTCAGCGCCTTTACGCATGCGTCAGGTCTGCTTCGAGTTCATCAAAATAGGGTTGAGACAAAAGAGAAATGTTTACTTAACATGCGTGCTTCCGTGCTTCTGAAAAACCGGTTTGAGGAAAAAGTCCATCTCAGCATATCGCCCCTTTTCAGAATAGAATCGTTGACAGATGGCGGTTTTACAATACGAAAACGGACTGTACGTGGTAGCAATCGGCTGGTTCATCGATACTCGTCCTAACTTGCTCAGTACGATTGAGCGTCGAAAGAGATAAACCGAGTTTGTGCGTGTTTGTCTTATTCCTGTCGGTGCTTGCTGTATTTAAACCCTATATAAAAGCTCGTAATTTTTCTTATATTTTCATTAGGTGTTTTACATGCTATCTTTAAACGTGTATTTAAGTTCAACACTTTATTTACATATTTTTGGAAAAAAAAGCCATGTCGCAAGCAAAAAGGAAGAAACGGCAATACAGTGCAGAATATATTAAATATGGATTCATAGAAAATTCAACAAACCCATCTTTGCCTTTGTGCCTTCTTTGTTAAAAAACATTTTCAAACGAAGCGATGAAGCCTTCAAGATCATTTAAATAAAATGCATCCAGATAAGAAGGACAAAAATGAAGCCTATTTTCAAGATCTGGAAAAGAAGCATAATGCTCAGCCAAATGTATCGAAACTTCTTTCGATGGCTGCTAAGCAAGACGATGACGGACTTCGAGCTTCATACAATATCTTCTCTGTTAATTACTCAAACAGGTAAACCACACACCATCGGAGAAACGGTAATTTTGCCGGCAATAAAAGAAGTTATAACTACTGTGCTCCATAAACCGGAGGCAGATATAATTCGAAAAATTCCTTTGAGCAATAATTCTGTGCAAAGACGAATTCATGAAATGGCTGAAAACATTGAAGAATCATTGTGCAATCATCTGAAGACTACTCAATTTTCAATTCAGTTGGATGAGTCCACTTTACCAACTAATGAAGCATTGTTGTTGTCTTACGTGAGGTTCATTAAAGATGGAAAAATATGTCAAGAATTTTTATTTGCTAGAAATTTAGAGAGAGACACAAAAGGAGAAACCATATTTAAAACACTGGAAAAGTTTTGCGATGAAAAAGGAATTTTCTTGAAGAATATTATATCAGCTGCTACAGATGGTGCTCCAGTAAAGACAAGGTCTCAAAAAGGCTTCATGTCATACTTAAAAAGCAAAATTCCTGATGTGATTGCTGTACACTGCGTTATACATCGACAGCATTTAGTTTCTAGAAATTTAAGTGAACGACTGTTTCAATCATTGCAACATGTCATCAGAGCAGTCAATAAAATCCGAAACAACTATTTAAATGACAGATTATTTAATCAGCTTTGTGTTGCTAATGATGAAGATTTCAACAGATTGATCTTTCACACAGAAGTGCGTTGGCTATCAAAAGGAAATTGTCTGACTCGTTTTTACAATCTGTTTGACTCTGTCATAGAGTTTTTGGAAAACAAAGACACAGCATTGCGCAAAAACCTCATCACATCCAAGAATGATATCGCATACCTGACAGACCTTTATACATATTTTAATGATATGAATCTCCAACTTCAAGGTGATGACTTGAACTTGATAAAAACAAAAAATATCGTCGCTGCTTTCGTAGCCAAGCTGCTCTTACACAAGAAGTATATCGGCAGACGTGAGTTCCATAATTTTCCCAATTTATCAGTATCCTGCAACAACGATGACTTGCTCGTCTACTGCCAACATTTGGAAAATCTTCACAGTGATTTCATTGAAAGATTCCACGACATTTTGAAATTGGAAATACCAGACTGGGTGTTAGATACTTTTTCAAAAGTCAACATAGCAATATCACCCCAGCTGGAAGAAGAACTTATAGAACTGACAATGAACGAGGAAATAGCAAATTTAAAAATGGCTACCAACAATTTTGGCTACAAAAGTCAATTCCGTAGTTGTACCCTGGATTGTGGTCGATCATTCAACAATTTTTGATATCATCCCCATCGTCATATTTGTGTGAACGTGGATTTAGCGCTGTGACAATCCTGCTTACTAAAAAGAGAAATCATTTGCAAGTTACCAAACGCGGCGACTTACGACTGTTTTTAAGTAAAATCGAACCTGATATCAACAAACATGTTAAAAATCATCAAATTCATCCATCCCATTAGATTAGTTTAAAAACTAAAATTGATTACCTATCTATATTGTTTCTTTTAATTTGATTAAAATATATTATTAATATTATAAAGTTGCGTTTTAATTGCTCTCACTGGTAAAAATTTCTAGTTAGAATGTAAGTTTAAACACCAGAACCGACTAATATAGCACACTATAACTAAATTAATTAAAGTAATGAAATTGTGGTTTTTAAGTTTTAGGAGTGTATAAAAAATGGGGGGCGATGAAAAATAATTGATTTTCAAAGGGGGCGGTAGAAGAAATAAGTTTGAGAAACACTGCTTTAGATCATAAATGCTTCATTATTTCATAAATCATGATTCCATGTTTTTAATTTTATAGTTTCTTCATGCCATCTTTCAAGTTTTTAAACTGATCTAATATCCAGAAAATCCCAAATTCGGAATCGCCAAAGTCCCAGCGAGTCCGGATAACTGTTCCAGCGAGTTCCGGACTGTGTACTGTAATTCCTTGCTGCATAACATGATTTATGCACATTACCTTAATTGTTTCCATTTAATTTGGCTAGCCTTAAAGTTTCACTCATACACAATTTAATGCTAATTTCTCAACAAAGAATGCTTGCTGATGTCAGCTCTGGCCAGAAGTTATTAACAATATTACAGATTTCCACTGAATGAAAATCAAGCCAAAGAAATCATACAAATTGCAAAAGCAATTAGCAGCAAAGGATTTTCAGATATGAAAGAAAAAAAAGTCAAAGAATTAATTGAGAAATGATGAAAAGAAATGGATAATCTTATCATACCAGCTGATAGTGAAAGCAGTGATAATGAAGAAGATACAAGGACTGTCCGAAAGTAATGTGCTCATTTTTTTTAAGAAAGTTATTGCATCAATCTCTACAAGTACTCAATATTCTTCGAAATACATTCCTCCTTCTTTAACACACTTGTTCCAACGTGATTTCCATGCTTTATATGAGTCCTCAAAGTCCATCACAGGGATGTCCTTTAGTAACATCGTCATAGCCGCCCTGATGTTCTCCGGGGTCCCCAAATGCTGTCCTTTGAGAGATTTTCTAATCTTTGGGAACAAAAAGAAGTTGGGCAGGGACAAATCAGGACTGAAGCAATGCAGAAGTCTCTCACAGCATTTTCTCAGGTTTGAAACAAAACTCACACAAGGGTTCATGGAAACAGGCACTTTGACTCTCCAGGAGCTCGGAGCACTTTGCTCCCAAGACTCGATCCACCCTTACGTGCAAGCGGCAATATTGTGCAATGGATAGTTGCGGCAGAAGAAAATGGGGTATATTAATTTCGGAACAGACCTTGTACAGTGCAAAAGGTTAAACAAATTGTTAAAAAAGTCTCAGGAACCGTCTGATTTTGTAATGTAGTTTGACCCAAATGAAGAAAGAACAGGACACTTTATAAGAGCCATTGAAAAACTCTGTGCTCCTCACCATAAAACTCTTAAAGAATCGTATTCCCAAGCAAAAATTCCCAGCTTTAAAATAATGATAATAAATGTATCGTAGTACAATAAATTTTTTTTAATTAACCTACGGTTCTTTTTTTTTAAATTACAACAATATTTATGATTGTTTATATTAAGCATACTTTCTTCATCTAAATTATACTAACACATTATTTCGATAGAAAGTCAACTTTGTGTAATATTTTTCTGTATATGCAATGTACGGGAGCTCCAGATTTTGAAAATGCTGCAATGCACAGTAATATTACATACATTCTTACATAATTCTGGACATAAGAAGGTACAAGTTGGTCATTTACATAAAAATAAAAACAGCTCACTTTTTGAAAATAACGCCATCATGGCATCTCTTTCTGAGGAAAAATTTCTGCAATTGCGAATGAATGTTTCTCATAACTTTCTGCAGTAACGGATAGAATCTCATCACGCTCTATTGCAGCTTTTAGTTCATCCAGTGGATGAGGATAAGCAGCAAAAGATGACCCTTTAAATGGCCTCAAAAAAAGAAATCAAATGCTGTCAGATATGGCGATCTCGCAGGTCAGTTAATATTGCCATTTCTAGACATAATATGCCTTTCAAAGAAGTCTTGTTAAGTGGTCATTGATATCCTCGCTGTGTGAGCTGTACATCTGTTTTGCTGAAACCATGTGGATTCACGTGTTTCATATTTGTGTAGTTCATTCCTAAAAAAGTTTCAACCAAGTTCACATACTATTGCGACGTTACAGATATTGCCTGTTCATGATTCACAGAGTGGGCCAACGAAACCATATTATGACAGTGCAGTTGAAAATGATGATTTCAACTATCACTGTTTTTGTAATATGCTGCTCTCCTGATCACTGCTCCACATAAACTGAAATCACACTGTATGCGTTACATTATCATTGTCTCATAGTGCTGCTATATTTAACAATGATCATGTACAACATGATTCAAAATGACTCCCACATGTCACTCTTTATTAATGACATAATCCCAACATTCAGCAAGTGTTTACTGTCTAGAAAATTGGGTGGGATACAACAGTTTGTTATAGCAGTTTCGGCTACAGTATTTCTAAATTTGAAAAAAATCACTTTTTATAAAAATTAAAGTCTACACAGAAATTATACTTAGTAAAACGTTAGGATAAAAAGTTAGTACTCTTTCTCAATATATATATATAAAAGGATACTAAAACTTTGGTCAGTGATTTCTAGATGCCATAAATTAATACGCAAGTCATCAGCAGATAGATATGTCTCCTGATCACTATTTACTGAAATGGAATTTATATGGTATGTATGGGCATTAGCAAAAATCCTTCTAGGGCTGGCTTCAACCATTAGCTCCATAGGTCTTACTATGGGAACCCGTAAACTAGTAACAGAAAGAGGATCTTTCAAATGACCAGCATCATCTTTTAAGTTGTAACCATCAATCCTTTTGTCCCTTTCTGAAACCTTCCATAGCTTTATAGTTTTGTCTATATAGGGGAGAAAAAAAAATACATACATACATCTATTGACATGATTTACACATTGCCATATTTACTCATATATTTTCTTCCAATTCTTTACTAATTTTACCTCTTGAAAATTATAAGAAGTACACCCTTTATAAAGAGATTAAAAAAAGAATTTTACAAATTAAGACACACATAAGAACAAAATGCACTACTATTCCTGCATTCTATATTTCAAAGTCATCTATACCAATTGCTTTTCAGCACGATTACTTTGTTACGGCCAGTTTACACCTGTCCGAGTGCCCCGCAGCGAGCCACTAGCTACGACTACTTCGACAATGTAAACGCTCACTTCTTCCGAATAGAAACGTAGGGGAGACGAGTTAGCGAGTCCATTTCTACTTTGAGCCAGTTGAAAATCTATCCGAGCAGTGTTCGCAGAGATGCCGTGCCCAGTTTTTTGTCATATCGAAAATGCCGATATGGAGCTATAATCTAACTATGGCATTTTTTAATGAATATGCATCTTGTGAAATATTATGGGATACTTCACTACCTGAATATTATGACCATTGTTTACTAATACCTAAATATAACGTGGATGTAACTATTGATCAGAATGAATTTAGGCTTTTGATATTGTAGAAAAGACATAGAAGGAAATTAAATTAGGGTATCAGATTAAAAATATTTATTTTAAACATATTACTTTGTTTTGTTTTCACTTGAAGATGACAAAAATAGACTGTAAAACACTAATAAATAACCAGTCTAATATAGTATCACTTTTAATATAAAGTAAGCCATCCACATGAAGACTGAACACTTGAATATTTTCCACTAAAGAATACACAATAGCATTTTTTTACACTATTAACCACCATAAGAACATCACATATAGAATACACATTATATATATTAAAAAAAAAGAATTCTCGATAGCATGATGACCATATGACATCACATCGAGGTAACTCCATCTGTTGCAGTCTGGATACACTAAAACTCTTAAGGTGTGGAAAAAAAGTACACACATATTTATTTCTGAATTTTCTTTCATAAAAAAAAACCATTATATTATATGTTATTCAACTATCCAACAAAATAATTTAACTAACCAATAAGATACAGTTTTCAATTAAAAAACTAAGTGAAAGGGCAAACATTTATTTTATTTAGTCCTTATAAATTTCAAAAAGCCAGTTTCTACTCATGGCCAATTACATCTAATAAAATATAATCTAAAATTTTGAAATTTTGTTTTATAGACTTTCCTTTTTATTTGAACCAAAAATTAGATTGTATTTACAAACAATCAGTGGAAGTATTGAAATAAAAATCGCCGACAGAAGGTGTATGAGGCTATTATTAATATGTTAAAATTTGAGGGTGTTAGAGAATTCAAGCTAATGATTAATGATTTTCACTCATCCTCATACACAGAAAATACCCCTCAAACACTTCTGGAATAAATATGCTGATTGTGCATTTTAACACTAAAAATAAATATTGAAGAGAACTGTACAAGTCACCTGCCCCTAGAAACCAAAGCACTATCTGCATTTTAATTTTGCTGGCAAAGCATCTTGAAAGTATTTTTTTTTGGGGGGGGGGAGTAAGTGGAGTGGCCATTTCCAATAAAGTTTCAAATTATCCTTCACCCATTCTGATGAAGTTTATGTAACTCTGGATATCCTCACCCCGAAGTTCATTTAAAAATTGATTCAATGTTCCCAATTCATCACGGCGAGCTACACAGTTATGTTTTGATTTCCTTTTCTTCTTCCTTTTTCTTTTTTTTTCTACCCCCTAGAACAGAAATTAATTCGTTGGAAACAGCCTCGCAAACATCAAGCACAGCAAGTTGCATGTCGGCATCCATTTTGCAAACAAACACAGGCGAGTTGTCACTCTACTCTGATTGGTGTAAACAGCCTACCCGAGTACAGGTCCATTCACTCGGTTCGAGAAAGTTGGACGAGGGGCCCGCCAAAAGTCACTCAGAGAAGTGCAAACTGGCCTTTAGCATCATGCACTTTGCTACAGATTTATACCTTGTACCATAAATCAAAAATTAGGTAAAGGAATCAATTATTTGAGAAGAGATATGCAAGTTAAATATTGTATATCCAATTATACAGTGTGAGATTAAAAAAAAAAAAAAAAAAAAGAAGCCAAGAAAAGCAAACTTCACCAACTGCGGACAATGGCGAGAAGGCACAGTAAAAACTTCATCAAAAGAACAGTTGATTTAATGTACCATTTTAGAAGTAATGATCCAATTTTTTTAATTAAAAGAAACATTTAAACTAATAAAGTATTTTACATTGTTTATGTAATTAACATGGTCATATACAAATAATTAATTGCTTTCTGCTATTCCGTATCCAGAGAAAAATAGCCACTTGCATACTATACTGTGAAACATGAAACTGTAGCGTGCAGAAAAACACATGAAACTAGTGAAAAGCAGTTCAATTTAGTGACAGTACTGGATAAGCATTAACATCACAACACATTCATAACAGCAGTACCTTTGTTTAATGTAACCTCAACTAATTCTCAATAAGCAACCCCCTTTTTTTTTAATGAACAAAGATATCAATTAACTGCTATTGCTGTTCTGCCCACATTTTGAAAAGAATTAGTTTGAGGATTATAAGATCCCAGTTGTAACTACACTCTGATTCATTTACAGCTGGTCAAGAGAATTAATATCTGCTAAGTGGGGGAAAAAATGTGCGACTGAGAAAAGATTAACAGATAGGAAAAATCATCCATGGGTGAGGAAAGAATAACAGATTGGAACAATCATCTGTGGTAAGTTTTTATTCATACTTTTCTAAACAGACCTTCTGGTAAAATTGGAAAGCCTAATAAAACAGCAGAAATCTACAAAAGCCTTTTTATATGCACAAAAAAGAAGACGATTACTTCCATAACAGTGGCTATCAATATCCACAGAAAAGAAGAAATGGGCATGACTGAAAAAAAGAGTACAGATTGCAACAATCATCTGTGATAAGTTTTTGCTCATGATGTTCTAAACAAAGCTTCAGGTAAAATCAGAAGGCCTAACAAAACAAGAAAAATCCACAAAAGCCTTTTTAGACGCACAAAAAAGAAGCCGATTACTTCCATAATAGTGAACTGTGCATAGACTGATGAATGTTTGTTTTATGACAAAAGTTGCTGATAGAAGTACTGTTTAGAATTCTGCTCGAGCAATAGGTGCAACTTTCGAGGAATATCGAACTTTCATAGTCAACAGCGTAAAACGCAAGTACCAAAAAATACTATGCTCTGGGGACTCTTTTTCAAACATGACACCAGGGATCTTCAGACTTCCAACTTCTTTTTTCAATAATTAAATGCATTTAGCAGAAGTTAAATGATATAAAAAAAAATATAATATCCCTTACAATAATATAAAAGGCTTCTAATTCATTTGATGATAAAATGCTATACAACATTGATTCAGCAACTTTTTTCAACCTAAATGAGCTCTTCTGTAATATGTGTAACATAGAACAATTCATCTCGCAGAAAGAGTGCTATCAGATACAACAAAATTATTTGGAAATAAGCTACCCACTCAATAAAGCTTTTCAATTAAAAAAAGTTCAGTTTTCTCCCATACAATTAACACAAAGACTAACATAATGAGACAAAACCCAACTTTAAATCAATGAACAAATTCCTTAGATGCACACTGGATTATCAGCTACTTTTGTTTTTTTAACAACAGAGAAAACATTTCAAATTTAGAATCCTGTAAAACTTCAAAGAGATTGAATTCATAAACTAGAATCTTCACACTTTTGAATCATTCCAACTTTAATCTAAAAAACTGTTGTAGAGTTTCCCTTATTTTGCATAACAAATTATTTTAATACCTTTCCTGAACCTCTTCTTTTCCCCTTACATTTCCTCACCATCATGCAAATTTCAAGATAAGTGAAGCGAGTATTTAAATGAGTGAATCTTGTAGTTTATTCAAAGTGTGTTTCCGCTAGCCAGTGCACGTTACGAGTCTGTCTGCTGTTACACGGAGTTGCTGATGTGCGTTTTTGGCCATTTAATAAGTATCACGCCGGGTAGGTTGTTGAATCAGTTAGCCTTAACTTAAATTGGTAGTGCAGCACTACACTTTATGTCTGAATTTATTGTGTAACAATTCTTAAGTTCCACCGCAAGTTGTGGGTGTTATTGTAACCACGAAGTATGTGTCTTTCCTGTTTTTGATGAATAAAAAAGGGTTATTTTTAACCTTCTTTTTGTGCTGGTATGCTTTACGCCTGCGTGAAAAGTCGTCAGGTTCCTTAGTAGGATCTAGCAGAGTTTATGTTACCAAGGAGAGTATAATCCTACACTGTAATAAACAAAACTTCTGAAAAATTAGTTTTATTGATCTCTAATAGATACACTGAATTAAAATAATTAGCATATGCCACACTGTTTAAATACACCATCAAATGAAGCCTACAAAATTCCAGTAATCAGTGTGCTGCATTCTCTCAAAAATTCTTAAATCATTGTGATAAATTTGACCACACATAATTTACTATTAATAGGTCTTGGATGCTTCTAACAATTCAGGCAACAGTACGTAAATGGATATTTCCTCATTATTACGGACTGTTTTGTAAATAACACCAAGATAAACTGCAAACATCTTCAAACGAGTGACAGTCCTGACAATGAACATTTATAGTTTACTCAGGAGAAGTAAGCTGTGAGTAAACCATACGTAATAATATTTTTTTCATGTAAATTTTAACGTTTCACATTCTTACCTGTCTCCCCACAAGAACAGCTGTGATGTGGTTAAATTTTTCTATTTAAAAAAAAATAAAACACTTAAAATGTTCAATTTACTGAGAAGCGGGCTAGATGCTATATTTTTCTTGCAAAAAAGGTGCATTATACCACACATTTGAATATGGCAAAAGTAACTACAGCCTTAAAAAATACTATAGACAGAAAACAGTTTTAAGAGAGATGTGTACTCTCTACATCTAATCCGACAACCAAATAAGCGAATAAGTGGTCCTGAAAAAATTGTGGCCATTAACGGAAAGTTGTTCGTATGGAGAAAAAACAGAAGCTAACATGCTTCTTACACTGTACTGGATATTTGAGAGATTATGATGATAAACTAGTGAAGTCTTCCACAATCACATTTCATATAAAGAGGCAACCACATTCATGCTAAAAATTGTTGACCACATTTAAGAGGGACTGACAGTTTATTCAGACTATTGGCAAGCTTGTAAAACCGAGAAACTATACACAGTAGATCAGAGACATTTTAGTGTGAACCGTAAGTTTCATTTTGGTTATCCAACAGTTGTTCACAAACAAAATTTTTGTTAAAAGACTTAAGGTTAAATAGCAGAATAAAAATTAGCAAAGCATGATTTCCATCATCAAGAATCCTACTTTGCAATGTTCATAAGGTGAAAGGTCCTTGGAGCAAGAAAATGCTTCTGATGCTATGTTAAAAGTAATCAGGAAAATATAGCAGCCACAAAATAACTGATTTACAAAATATATGTGAGAAGTAAACATGAACTTGACATTAATCTAGCATTTCAAAAATGTGGGCCACAATAATAAGGAGGTACTCATAATGCTATGCTGCATATAACTCCAGATATTACCAATGGAACAAATCATTAATGGAATTCTGAACCATCACTTGAAATTTCCATTCTATTTTTAATTTTTTCCAGCATGATCACAGCTCGCCTTTTAATTTTTAGAACAAAATTTTGATTCCTTAATTTGCCAGCTATAAAGAGCACTTAGAATTTTTTTTTATCATTTTACTGTGCTACTGCTGCTAAAATATGATCCTTTTCTTTTAAATTTCTTTTAAAAAGCTTTTAAATTCTCTAAAATTGCAACTCGCCATTTAATTACCTAACATGTGAATTTTAACAAAAATTCATTTGTTTCGAATCTCAATCAAAAAGAAAAGAAAGCCTTATATGAAATTAAATTCATTCTAATCCTAATATTATAATTTTGAAGGCTGATAAGGGTGGGCAAATTGTGCTTATGGACAAACACACATACATTAATGGGTTTACGAAACTGATAAGTGAAGGGCCATACTGTTTGATCCCCAAAGATCCCTCAACTTCTGACCTCACAAAAGTTAAAAGAGCTGTTAAATCTGATATACTTTCGACTCAGCTTAAGAAATAACTCATTCCACCTATTGCTAACTGTGCTAGATTTTATGCTCTCCCCAAATTTCACAAAATTGGAATTCCTTTTCGACCTATAGTTTCCAATTAAGGAACATGACCAAATATTTAGTTTCTGTATTTTCTCCTTTACTTTCCAATAAAATTCACACCGTAAAAAATTCTTCCAAAGTCATCGATAAACTTAAAAGATATTTCCCCTTTGCACTTCATTATGGTTTCGTTTGATGTTAAATCGCTGTTTACTAACGTTCCAGTTGAAGGGACACTAAAATGCCTTGAAACTAGACTTCGAGAATTCCATTTCTCATATATTGAAATTGAAGAGTTAATTTCCCTCACTAAAGTCTATGTGAGTCAAACTCACTTTGTTTTCCAAAATAAATATTATCACAAATTGAAGGATTAGCTATGAGTAATCCCCTCAGTTCTGTACTTCCTGACATTTACATGCAATATTTTGAAGTCAAATTATTTGAAAAACTTTCTTTTCGTGTGTGGATTCACTACGTAGACTACACCTTTAGCTTTTTTTGATGGTGATAAGAAAGACTTACTCCAGATTTTATCTGTTATAAATTCGGTTGATCCAGCCATCCAGTTCACTTTTGAGACTGAATCTGATAATACACCTTTCCTTGACATTCTTAGAATCTGCAATGGATCTAATTTCAGCACAACTGTTTACCGTAAACAATTTTCTGTTTGTTTACCTCCCATGGCTAAGTCATGTCACCCGGCTAAGCAAAAAATGGCTTCATTTTACTATTATGTATTTCTAGCTCTCAAAGTTTGTTCCTCAGAATCTCTTCTTGCTAAGGAACTCAATTATTTCAGATCTGTTGCCCTTGACCGAGGATTTTCTCCCGTAGTCATTGAAAAGTTCTCATCGTGCCATCTAAGAACACATTCTGATGTCAGAAATAACATTAATAACCTTGTTGTGCTTCCATTTCATCCTTCTATCAGTTACAAAATTGCATGGATTTTACACAAGTTTAATTTTCAAGTTGTTTTCTCGCCTGTAAATAAAATCCGAGGTTCGGTTCTTAAAGATTCTATTTCTGACTTTAATTCTTGGGGAATTTATAGAATATCATGTCAGTGTGGCTTTATTTATATTGGCCAAATGAAAAGCGCATTAAAGTTTCACATAAAAGAACATGAATCTTATGTCCGAAAATGGGAAATTAACAAATCTTCAATAGCTAATCATAGTTGAAAATTCAATCACAATTTTGATTTGGGTTCTGCTAAAATTATCCAGAACGCTGCTTCTATTGGGGAATTGGATTTTCTTGAAGCTTTTCACATTCACAAAAATTTATCCTGTTTAGTCAATGACTCCAATTCCAATCCAGTCTTGCCTAATGCCTTCAAAATTTTACTAACCCTTCATTTTTAGTTACTATTTCTGCCAATAGATGGCATTATCGGCTCTTCAACCGGTCACTTGTGGGTATAAATATGATCCACATTCACTTTCTCGCTTTTGCAGAATTTTTTGCTCCTGATGAACAGGGACCCGTTTTGTTCTCTAAATCGATTGGGATTTTACAAAATCTACGTCGAATACAAGGCTGTCGATTTGCCTGTTTCATTGCTTGATTCTTCATATAAAGTTCTACAAAAGATGTCTCTAGTGAATTATGACAATTCAGACCAAATTAAATTTTAACACGAAAGATTTAATGACATCATAAAATATGATAAAAAAATAGAAGAATTTTATTAATAAAATAAAATTAAATAGGAAAATTTATTCTGAAATTCACTAGCAGTGGGGGAATTTAGTTTCATTAATTCAATACTACGACACCCTTACTTGGTAAAAGCTAAAATATTGCAAATCAGGAGATTCAAAGATCTGCCTGGAGAAGCGTTGAAAAACTGGAAGTCTCCCAGTAAAACCAGTTAGTTTGTTTAGTTTCAAAGTTTGGCAGCTATGCATATCTATAAAAATTATTTTTTAATTTTGTTAAGTCAAAATTTCCAGAATGTTAAGATTCCAAAATTAGAAATGTTCCTTAAAATGTTATCAATAGAATTATTTACTGCAAAAAAATTATGGCTGCTTAAATACTTTTGTAAATTAAATCTTCAATACTAAATATGATATTATAGATTTCTGATTGATATTCCAAGCACTGGTCATTACAACTGCACCATATGATACAAAATCTTAGGATTAATTTAGTACCAGCAATCACTACTTTTATTTTACAGCATTCAAATTCAACTTAATTTTTAACATGTAACCAGAGAATTTTCACTTGTCAACATCAACCACAATACTTATTTTTTCATTTTAACTACTTTAGAGATAAGTTCATACACTCTATTAGATTTGGAGATTTATTATATCTTTGCATTATTTCTACTTAATAACCATGATATTTTAGTACTCATAATTCATTTTACCCAATTTATGAATCCTGGTTGAACAATACAATGGGTTTTATATACTGTACAAAATGTATTAATAAATAATTTCTTTGCATACTTTTATCTATTTTGTTATTATTGTCAAGAATAAAATAATATTACAATATGAAATAGCAAACATTTCTTTCAATTTTTTCCAAAAATAGCATAAATAAAATTACTAAATCAAATAGAAAATACATATTTTTACATAAACATAATTTTTCTCCTTTAAAAATAAAAATTTGTATCTTGCCTTACCATTAGTAGAAAGAAGAAAGTGAGCAGGATTTTTTCTCTTTAACCATCTAATTTTGTTTATTTTTTCTTCAATTTCCAAACTTTTTAGATAGTCAAATTCAGGCTCATGGCTTTGAAAAGTACTGTACACATTGTATTCACCTCGCTTTGGAACAGATAACTTAGACTGGAGGGGGAATAAAATAAGCTCAGATGATGATAAAAAATTAATAATTATTCATAAATATAAGAAAACCTACATAAAGATTTCATATTAAAAAGGGAAAAATATATTCAATTTATATGTAAATTTCAAAATTAAAAGATACTTGAAGATTGCATAAAAAGCTAAATAAAAGTATGTTGCCTCTCATATAGATACACAAAGGAAATATTATTCAAGAAATATACCATTAAATTTCTTTCAGAGGTATTACAGAGAAAATGTCAAAACTTCAAAAGCTCTCGACAGTTTATCAGAAGTTACAATGGATCTAAATTTGTCAAAACTGTATGTTAAAAGTAAAAAATTACTCCTTATTGCTGTCTTTAGCAAAACTTGCCTTTAACAGTTTCAGATAAGGCAATTCAAGGCCATTTTTTCTCTCCAAAACCATGACTCATACCCACAGCAGTGACTGTTGCAGAATAAAGGATGAATTCTCTAATTTCTTCAAATCTCCTAATTGCATCAGTGTGATGATGATAATACACCTTATAACTGTGAATGAGGGTAGGGTCACTGGGATTTTGAAATGGCTATTTGAGGTAATAGACTACAGTACTGGCGACTATGCTTTTTAAAAAAGAGATACCTCTCATTAAGACAGAACTTTTATAAGTTGTTTCTTCACACCAACCCAAAATGGCATAAAAATACTGCAGTTATAAATAATGTTAAAAAAACCCTAATATGGCATTTACTAATAAATCACTGCAACACACTTAAAATAATTCACATCTTTTAAAATTGCTAGCAAAGCCTGTCTCTCACCAGAAAATTTTGTATTACCATAATTTCAGGTCGATAAAAACCACCCTGCCATATATGCTGCACACATTATAACTGACTACAAAAAATTTAAACTCACTGAATAAGCCATACCGCTGCATAGGCCGCATTCTATACTTATTCTGAAACACGGAACTTATCCATTTATTCAATATTTCTTTCCATTATTAATATAATTATCATTTATAATGTTTTATAAAATTTACAACATAACTATAAAAAGTGATATATAAATAAATAAATAATCATATTACTTTGAAGTCACTAAAACCGAACTCTGTTAATTCCTATAAGTTGTTATTTTTACAGGTTCGATAAAACAGATTATAAAAAACAAACATGTAAAATAGAAAAAAATCAAACAAAATTTTATAATTGAACTAAGCTACATTTATTTATACAAAACCTTAAAAATCCGACACATCAGTGTCAGAAATATATAAACTTAACAAAGATCGTCAAGATAACTTAAATCACCCTGTTCTAAATCGGTTTCAATGTCACTATCGTCAATTTCATTCCCTTTTTTAATGATTTCTAATTTAATAAAAGCTGATACAATCACATCAGCTTGCACTAACAGGCGTGCTTTATCGACCCACAAGGCAACCTCCTCATATGAAGTTTTTCTCACCCATCCAGAATTTGTGAAGTAACGAAGTCCACTTCATATTGTTGCGCTACCAGCTTCATGGATTTGGAGTGATTAACGACAACACTTGATGAAGAAGTAAAACACAATTTAAAAAGCCAGTATTGCTCAGAACAGTTCCAAAATCACATTTACAGTTGTCGAGAAACTATGACAAGCACGATGACACAATCAGGAACACAGCCTTCAGGCTATCATGTATAATAGTGACGACAGCTTCACAGCAAAGCACTAAAGTGGAGCTTCGGACTCAGTCGATCGCTCTCGGAGCTCAATGGACTCAACAAGGCACTACGATATACTCGAAAGCCTCATTTATGTACACTCTCGATGCACCAACTTGCAATACACAACTGCTACTCTGTGTACAGGTAGGGTTTATATAGCTTTTGGACTGCCTTCAAGAACATTCTGGGCCAAACCGGTAAGAATTTGTTCCATCCGTCTACGGCATATCGCCAAATGCCTGATAGCGTGCCAAATATGGCAACCCCGGCTTTGGTTGCCATTTTCTGGTAACCCTAAATCTACTTTGTAAGGAAGCTACCTTACCGCGGCTGGACATTTCATAACAATATCCGTTCCTCCCGCTGCTTTCATAGCTTGTGCTTGAAAATTCTATTGATGATTAGATCCAGTGGCTGTAAAAATTATGTAACCCTGTCCCAGTATCACTAAGATACTGGTCCTTTTTTTTTTTTTTTAAACTTTGATTTTACATCATTTACTGAATGGAATCATACCAAATCCAGGACAATGACTTCCCAAGGTTGGGAAAAAAGCCCCTTTCCTTTTTAATAAATTGTTCTCAGCAAGAGCAACATGACTTCTCCACAGAAGTTTCCTTTCAAAACTGTTTTTTGTTTGCAAATTATCAATGAGTTAACATCGTTCCACTGGTGGTACAACCCAAAGCACAAGTAAACGAAGTCTTTTCATTTCCAGATATTAATACCGAAATAGTTTTTTCACTTGTTGAATGAACAGTTCTGCACGGAGAACAATCAAAACTAATAGGCACTTCATCCGTATTAATTATTCACCCTCTGTTCAAATTCTGTTCTTTAACTTTCTTAGATGTGTGTTTCAAATAGATTATCCTTTTTTCAAGCCAGTCCATGGGAAGCTTGTTCAACTGCTAATTTGGTCCTGATCAATAATTTATTTTGTTTCATAAACACGAAATGCCAATTAGGTCCACCAAAGTTTCATCTCATTTGATGGCAAATTCTGCTGACACTGATAATCCCTTTCCTCTCTGATCTGTTGTCATTCAGATCAGGCTATGATGCCAGTCCAATGAGATCTTTTATTGTTTGGCATTTTCTCTTGTTCCAACTTCCACCACCAAATGCATCTCTTGTCAACTTGAAATTCTCTAGCCACAATGCAATTTTCAATATTTATCGCTTTCTTTACTGCCAAAAGCTTAAAAGCAGTTTGTTAAATTATTATTATTTTGAATAGCCATACAAAATTTCAACAAGCATGAACAATAAAGCAAGGACTTCAACAAGTAAACAAATAGCAAGTCACAAAGCAATGAAACATGTATAAGAACTTGGCAAAGTAAACGTTCCTAGAGCTTGGGAGGGGGGGAAGCTCATTAGAAAAAGCTGACAAAACCATGGAGTTCAGCATAATGTACATGCTTTACACCAAGCACCACCTACCATAGTTAGGCAACCTTCACGCGAGTTCGAATTTCTTACACTACCTTAGCATAACCTGTGCACCCATATCAGGCTAAACTGTTGCAGTGAATTCTATATTGACCGTTTCACTTGTACATAACATACAATATAAAGACAAAAGGAAAATAAAATTCCTTCAGATATGCCACAAACCTAAATTTTAAACATGTATAAGCTGCAGCTTATCTATTCGAAATTATGGAATATACTAGAAGCAGTTCCCATCATGTGTTTTATAATGCAAGCTTAATTAGAAATTTGTGAGTTATACTACATATAACTCACAAATTTTTTGTTTCCCACTATTCAAAATTCAATAAACAGGCATTTTTTTTTTCATCCACTAATAGACAAAGTTTTATCAAGCGAAGCTAAAATGCTTATACAAGGTGATTCAAAAACATTTAGAAAAAGTATAAAAGCACACAGACAGAGCGGGCCAAAATAAGAATATTTTGGGTACTTTTTCCTTATGCACTTTCCCCACATGTAAATGATTTCTAGTTATAAGAACAGTTTCTTGATACACACACATACAACTATAGCCCAGAAGGCACTATCATTAGGTCTCGGCATGCATTTGGCTTCTGTCACAGGTACCAAAAGGCATGGCAGGTGTGTAATTGAAAGGAGGAATATTTTGTAATGGAATGTGTGTGCAGAAATTGTGCACTGAGGTAGTACAGATGCTGTTGAGCAGTAGGTAAAAGTAATGTGTTGGCATAAATCATTCTTCCTCAAGAAAACTGCAAGCTGTATGTATCACTACATGAAAAAGGAATTTGCCGAGATGCATTTAATCTAAAGCTAAAATGCAGCAGCTACTCAAAAGAGGTACAGATGATTCCTGAGTGCCTTCTCTAAACAGCTTAATGCATGTCAATGAGCTCCATATTTATGTAGTGATATATACTGCTTGAAAATCACATAACGAATGGCAATTTTTGAATGAAATTAATACAATTTACAAAAATATATGAAAGTTTTAATAAAATTATTTTCACTAATTTCAAAATAACAGAAGTGTTTTCTTTATATTAATCATCCTGCAACTGCAATACCACAGCAACACTTTCGTGCTCAGACTACAAGTAAATTCTCAACATTACAAAATTTGAGATTTCTCCAATTCTTTAGTCTTTTATCATAAAGAAATAGATGCCGAATGTGTGAAACTTTCTTTTAAACTTTGTCCACTTGTTTTACACATAACAAAAAAAAAACACTAAACCCCCGCAATTAAAGAGTTCTTGTTTGCTATATTTTCCAAATTTATACCTTCAGCCACAAAAACAGAAGAAAAAAAACTGCCTAAATTAAAAACATCAATTAACACTGCTTTAAATAACTCTTAGCTGAAAAATATGATCGTAAGCTTTGGCCCAATTTTAAAAATTCACTTACTGATATGGCAAAATACACTGCTGGCCACCCAAATTGCAACACCAAGAAAGACATGAGATATCACAACAAAATTTATTTAGTAGATAACATGTTGACCAAGTATCAAATGAATAAATTTATAGACTTCTGTGAAGTGCGGTTCCTTTCAGAATCAATAGCCAGAGTAGCCTCCATTGTTGGGGATCACCGCTGCCACGTGCCTTGGCATTGATTCAAAGAGACTTTGGATGTGTTCTTGGGGTACAGCAGACCAAGCAGCTTCCACACGTTGCCAAAGTTGATCTGGTGTGGCAGCTTGGGATGTAATCTGGGTCAATCGTTCAGCAACCATGGACCACATGTTTTCTATCGGCGAGAGATCTGGAGAGTGAGCCGGCTAGAGAAGCAATTCAATCTCTCTTGGACAATGCGTGTTACGTGTGGTCGCACATTATCCTGTTGAAATATGGCTGTGGGCAAGCCCTGAAGGTAAGGAAGGACAATTGGCTCCAACTCCTCGGAAATGTAGCGCTGTCTGTTTAAAGTGCGAGGTACTAGAGGAGTGCGAGAGTGATATCCAGTACCGCCCCATACCATAATACCTGATGCAGGACCAATGTGGTGGTGTATAACGCAGCTGCTCAGTATTCTCTCTCCACGGTGTCTCCAGACTCGAATCCGACATTGTGATGTTGTAGACAGAAGCGTGACTCGTCAGTAAAGACAATTTCATTCCATCCTGCCCTCCACATCCATCTTTCATCGCACCATTGGCGGCGGAGACATCTGCGATTCTGCATCAAGGGTAGACTAAGCAATGGACGTCTTGCGGACAGATCAGTCTGTTGTAAACAGCGTCGAATGGTACGCACAGACACTAGATGATGCGTTACAGACTGAATGTGCTGTGCTATGGTTCATGATGTGACTGAGCGATGCGTCACTGCTATGCACACAATGTTCCTGTCATTGCATGAAGTGATGCCCTGAGATGGATGCGATCGAACATGGTGGTCCGTCGTACCCTCTTGCATCCAATGGTCACATATCCGCATTACAGTTGTTTGGTTTCATCCAACACGACTACCGATTTCACTGAAAGATAATCCACACTCTCGGTAGGCCACTATTCTTCCTCTGTTGAAATCGAATACTTGATATAACGATGATCGCTGTTTACTACAAGACAAAATTGATAGTTTTTTGAAAAAAACCACAAGAAAAACACAACTGCTGAACTTGAAATTGTCGAAAACTCCAAGCCTTGAATAGTGCTTTGAAGTGGCGCCACAGGCGTGCGTGATGTGCATCTGCGCTGAAATTCTAATCATTTGCATATCTCACCTCCGCTAATGCATGTTGTAAATTTCATGTTATTTGCATGCTTCCCTCAGGGTGCTGCATTTAGGATGGCCAGCAGTGTATATTAATTTACAAAACAGCCAATATCCCCTTCCCAAAAAACAATGCCTGGACACTGAAATAATGTTACTAATAAGGAAATAAGGATAGGGAAATGAAAATTATATTGAGTTAATAAGATATAAGCCACAAACAAGACTGTACTTTAATAATTAAGGAAATTTTCTTTTCTTTATGTGTAATAAATGTCATAGATAAGCATAATTGAAATCCTACCTTAGCTTAAAAATTATTAATAGTATTTACTTATTTAATAAATGGCATTAAAATGTCATAATTAGTAAAATATTACTTTTCTTAATAGTTGAACATTTATACACTTATATAAAAACATTCTTATTTAATATGATGCAACTCTGCAGCTAAGCATAATATATAATACACAGCAATAAGATTTCATACATATGATGAAATTTGAAAAACTCAGGCTTGGTAATAATTGCAACAATTAATACCTAATTTTAAAATACATATAACCTCAGTTAATATAATGTTATTCAAACACATTAAAGAAGTTCAGATTTGCAAATTATTCGCAATATTTTGTTGCACTATCTTCGCTTATTAAATTAACCTCACAGATTAGGAATTCTATAAATATAAAAAATACTACTTTAGCCTGTTACTAAAAAACATTTATTATTATCCAATGCATTAGTGGCAGTATATGTTGATCCAGGGGTATCAAGTTCAATATTCAACACACATGCTTACTCTGAAAAACACTGAAAAGGCAGAATTTTTTCCAAACAAAATTTAAAAAAAAAATTTATTAACAAAATTTACATTTTTAATAAAGTTTAAATTTTGTTGAATAAATATTTATGAAAACATGATGTAAACAATAATAATTATATCATATACAGAAAAAAACAAAATTTCTATTCATTTTCTATCTGAAATCTACTTGCTTATCTAAATCTTGGTACTTGCAACAGATGCTTATTGGTTAACTTTGTAATTCACACATACTAAGGCCTAAATATTAAATTCTTAGGCTGGCATTCCTTTCAATTAATTCTAGCATGTTTAATTCATTGTTACATAATTTACTTAAATTTAAACTACAAATAAATCATGAAAAATTTTGAAGTTTTCAGAGAACTTTTCCAATTGGAAAAGAAACTTCCAAATAAATAATGGCCACTTAATTCCTTTCTCTTATTTATTAAACGTTCTTTGGTACATAAATAAAAATACATATGTTTGTGTGCAAATAATAGTAAACTCTTTATTTCTTACTACAACCTGACACTTGATGGTATTAGATTCTGATAAAGTTAAGTAAATTATTTAATAATTAATTAAACATGTTAGAATTATTTGAAAGGAATGTCAGTCTAAGAACTTAATATTTAGCTGTCAGTATGTGTGCCTTAGGAAGAAATTACTGGAAATTATGTTTATCACGAATTGTGGATGCTCAATGGTCAACCAGGTTCTTTTTTAACCCTCTCATAGACTCCAACTATTACGGATTCTGCATAGTTTCTACGGAAATTCATCAAAAACTACGAGCTACGAAAAGTATGGAAAAAACTACAGATTTTACAGAAACAAGAACAGGAGAATCAGTACGCAAAACGGAACCAACTAATACATCCGATGATTGGCTGAATACACGTGTTATCATATATCACGTGTTGAGTGCGTTTCTGGTTTTGAAGAATAGCCAATCGTAGATCAGTAACTCCAACTGTTAATGACTTGTCAATAGTTCCCCCCCCAAACATCTGTCTACTTTGTCTGTCTCCCAGGTTCCTCGCTGCTGCGTATTTAGACCGCATGCGGCTCCATTGGTTAGATTACGGCGAGAGCTTAGCGTGTGTCTTGTGAACTGTGATTCAGGTGGAAGTTTTTTGCTAATAATTCTACCTCGAACGAAGAAGCCAAAGTTATCAAAGCAGAAATTTAAAAATTCATATTCTTCAGAATTTCCATGCATTAAAGCATCCGAAATCTCTGTGAATCACGCACACTGCAGTGTATGCAACAAGGATTTCTCAGTTGCACATGGCGGTAAAGATGACTGTAAACGGCATGTTTTTTCTCAAAAGCTTATAGAACTTGGCACTGTAAAATCTAAAGAAATAACGAATTTCTTAATAAAAGATGATGAAACAAATCCTATAAAAGCCGAATGCTATTTGTTCGATTTTTAATTGAACATAATCTACCGCTTTCTATTTCGGATCATTCCAAAGAGCTTTTCAAAGCAATGTTTCCGGATTCTGCCATAGCAAAAAAATTTATATAAAATTGATATATTCATATATAATTGATAAATTTCCACTAAGTGATCCATTTGTAAAGCATGCTGAAGTTGCTGACTTCAACTTGAGAACTGAAATTTCATTTTCATCTGTTCTTTACTTGATGAATACTTTTCCATCAATTATTGATGAAAAATGTCTTAATCAAGTGGAAATTGAATTTTTCATGTATCAAGTAGATGATTTGAAAGAAATTGTAGATTTGTGTATTGATATAGCATGGGGAGAAATTTCCAAATTCAGAAATATGAATGGGTGTATTAAATACAAAGTATTGCCTTCTGTAATGCTTGCTGTCTTAATAATACGTCATTCAAATGCAACTTGCAAAAGAATTTTTTCTATTGTTAAAAAAAA
>KK116206.1:379060-408448 GCA_000611955.2 Stegodyphus mimosarum
CCCGTCTATCTGCCCGAACGCATCTCCGCAACCGTCGTTCGCCTCTGTCATCTATGGCCCGTGGTGCACCACATTTGCCACGTCGCTGATTTTGGACAGTCCCATTTTGCCATGCACGGTACACTTTTACCACGACGGCACGCGAACAGTTCACAAACTCAGCCGTTTCGGAAATGCTTCCACCCTTGGCCCGAAAGCCAATGATCATGCCCTTTTGGAAGTCGGATAAATCGCTTCGTTTCTGCATTACGCCAACGATTGAAATGTTTTCCGAAGCCCTCACACACCCTTTATATACGCTCAACTGCACTGTGCTGCCACCTGCCTTCTGTGATTGGTTATTTAACTCTGACATGGAAAGTACGTGGTGGTCACATTAATGTGACTGGACTGTGTATTAGTAGATTTAGTGATATACATGCTTGAGGAGTTAAATGAAAATTTCTAATTAAATGTGCATATAATTTACAATGTATATTTTTAATTATGCAGTTTTACATGAGTATGGATTTTAAATGTAATAAAATTGATTACAATTAATTAAAAATTAATGAATGGTTAATTACAACATGCGTTACGCGCGCATTTTCAAAGTTGTAAAAATGTCGTTCGCGCGTTGACTACTGACAAGGTTTGCTGAAGGTTGGTGTCTATGCCCTCTCAGCGTTACCAATGGATTTTACCGTATCGAAAGATCGCTTTCGGAATCATTACAAACGGATTATTGAGTCAGTTCTTGATGGATCTGAAATCGTTTCGAACAATTTTTTCTGCCTTACATTTTCCACCTCGAAATCGTTGAGGACGGAATATTCTACACTCTCCTTTCCCCGACCTCTTGTTGCGCTTAATTGGTAGCGCAGACACAGCGATTGTTATAGAAAGATGTTACAATGCGAGTGTCATAAATAAAATCCTCAAATCCAGCCGTACCATCTGCTGACCTGAGGGCGATTTTCGTGCCCAAACTGGAAAATACTGAAAAGCCTTCAACGAAATCTTTGTGTATGCGAAAAATTTTCCAAATCAAATTCTCCTGCAAAAGTAAATGTAACTAGCACTGAACCCATGAATAACTTTTAAAGAATTTAACATCACCTAATTTATAAATAATTTCTTTTAGCGTTGAATAAATACAATGGCTGCAGAAACACAGAAATTAGAAATAATTTTTATTTTCAGCTATGCGCATTGATTTAAAATACTGTATTTTTTAAACTACTATAACAGTTCACAAAAACGGTTACTTCAATATATATATTTTTTCAGTAATTGCCCTGAAATGAAAATGAGATTCTTGAGAGAGTTCAAATTGTGTAATTCCATTTTAAACTAATGCATCATTTATATGTTTGTATTGAAATTCATTTAGTTGTGTGAATGTGAAGTCGGGCAATTTATACATTGAAATATGAGGACAAGGTGCGTTTCCTTAACTGAAAATTCGTTTTGCTCTTCTGATTTCTCGTCTAAAAATAACTATTGAGAAAATTTCTTGGCATGATATCAAAATCATTCGCAAATAACATCATAAGAGATTAAATCGCCTTTTCGAGTTGATAAAATAAAGTACTGGAAGTGTATGAAATCATAAGATGCATTTTTTACCCTAAGCAAAATATTTCCGTTTTACTGAAAACGTTATCTAATAAAAAGGGTCCAAATGGTATTCGATAATAATATTTTACTTTATGAAGTTGTGCTTATTTCCAAATTTCGAAACGGTTGGGACATAAAATGCTCAGCCAGTAAGAGTAAATATTTATGAAAAATAATTGTTAGCAGCACAAAAATGTAAACAGCTATTTATAAAGTCGTGGCAACCATAATACGAGGCGTGGAAAAAATATGATGGTAATCTGGTTGATGGAAAGTTTCTGAAAAGGAAATAAGAATTTCCGATTCTTTGCCTGGATCAAGATCTGAAATAACACAATTAGATGCTCAGATAAAGATAATTAGACAAATTTAACTTTCATGGACGACTTTCGGAGGGAAAACAATTTGTTATTTACGACTACAATTAACTGATTAAGACAAAGGATGGCTACCTGTGTATGGGAAGAGATGCCTTCGTTGAGGACTTTTTAAAGGAAACTGGCTTGTATTTACGTTACACATAGGGAAAACTCAATTCCATGTCGAACTACTAGTATTCAGTGATGTTACTACTCGGCTGCTAGTGGGCGTTATTTACGACTACGGACTGATAAGCTATGTTAAATTAGGAACTGATTATCATTTATTTTAAAATTCATTAGTTAATACTTAAGATTGGGGTTTCATTAAAAAGACTAATGTATGTACTTATTTCTTGAAATCAGTTTTCACATCTTATTAACATTTTATGTGCAGTTTTTATGGTATCTTACCTTCACGTCCACTAAATTAATTTCACAGCCTAAGAACTAAATATGACTATTTAAAATTTATTATCTGTTTTTTTGCTTCGCTTGAAATATTTCTTTTTGGTTTGGTTTATTCAAGAAAGCGCTCGAGGGCTATGGCTTCATAGAGGACTGCCTTAGGAAAACTGGCTCCTATACATGTTACACAATGGAAAAAATCACGAAAACGCCCATGCAGCCAGCCCATTCGCCGAGATTCGAACCGAACTACCTGTATTCAGCGATTTTACTGCTTGGCCATTCGTGGATGTATTACTTTTTGTGCTAATTAGTATAATATTATTGTTTTAATAGCCATTAATAACAATCTGTGCTTACTACTGTGACTTACATATCCAGTAATGTTAATCCCGTTATTAATGGACTTGTGTATTTGAGGGCTCTGTGCCTAAAAGCATTAAAGCTTTAGTGGAGGACTTTCTAAGTGAATTGACTTATATCCATATTATATACATGGGAAACCACTGTAACTGATACAAATGTGGTAGTATTTGCCTTGTCACTGTCAATGATACCAATCGTACAATTTGGTATTCAGTTTTGGAGAAAAAATGCCTTTCTTGAGATAGAAATCAATTTGGGGACAAATAAAAAAGAATTGATGAAATAAGTATTATAAAACAGCAAATTTCTTTTATATCTTAGGTCAATTATTACTATTTACTTTGTCTTTTAATATCTTTTCATATTTTATTTAGGTATTGCTTTCTTAATTCTTAAAATATTTTGCAAAATGAGAAAAAATTATGGAATTTCTTCTTAAATTCTTGCAATTCTAAATATAACTTTTTTTCCGAGTTTTAAAAATGTACTCTTGATATTATACAATAACAAAGAGGTATAGTATTCACTGAATTAATATGCAGTTATTGTTAATTAAAGTGCATTTTGGTAGTAGATTCATGATAGTTGTAATGTACACATGATTAAAAAAAATTCAACAACTAAACAATTTTTTCACCGTTCAATGCAGAATCATGGTTTCAATTTTAAAAAAATAAATAAATAAGAAAAAAATTTGAAATATTTCAGATTTTAAATTACGTCCAAAGGGGCGTTTTTTTAACATTTTGTGTGTTACCTTTATTTATTAAATGTCATGTTCTTCGCACTTAAACCATAAAATTTAGTTCAAGAGCAATATCGCAAAATAATTTTAAACTGAGCATATCTTTAGAATTTATGATACACAGTCTCACACGCTGGAGATAAAAATGTTTTTCTGTACAACATTGCCATTGCTCACTTCAAAATCCTCGAGTTCGTTAATAAAAAATTTGTTAAAGTTTTACAAAATAAGAAATCGATAATAAAACAAATTCCAAATTGGGCTTCCAGATTCCCATAGTCGGGTGGAGACATACTTTATTCAAAATTTGATGGCTCTAGGTACCGTTGTTTTATCACATTGTGAGAAACATACATACATTTATGGAGATTCTTAATAATTTAATTTCTTAAAATATAATACAGGGTGATAATATTTGGTGGCCACAATTTGAAAATTGAAACAATGCTTTTAGTGAATTGATGCAAAATGCTAAAATGAAATTAAGAGTCCTTCTGAGCAAATTGCCTCTTTGGACTAAAAAATAAATAAAAACAAAGTAGCCTTCCACACAACAACAATTTTTGAATCATTTTATTACAAATCTATGAAGCAAATTTCTTTTCATTGTCTAAAAGAAATATATATGTTTTTCAATGTGCTATTAGAATAAGAAATCCATACTCGTCTGACACAAATTAACTGATATATATTTTTAATAAAAATTTTGCAGGACAGATTTCAAATATTACTTTCAAGCAATAACTACATAGAAATTACATTTTTTTGTTTTTAATGCAGTTTTCAATAGTTCAAGCTTCTTTTATTCTTCTTGTTTCGAACCATCTTATTCTTCTAAATTTTCTTTAGCAAGGTAAGGAAAAACATATTCAATGGCACATTTTTCGCACAATCGCTTTATAGACACTTAAATTTCGCATGTCTCTAATATTATATATATATATTGTTACGAATTTCACATTTATTTGGCTATTTATTTAGAATTGTAATTAGATTTGCTTCATGTTGCCTTAGCAACGCAGACGATTTTTGAAGAGAAAGCTACCTCGAAAAAAAAATAGCAATAAAAATAAAAGAGCGCGCGCATTTAATTATTAATAAATAAATATCTCGTAATTACTGTTGCCATCCAGAAAAATCTAGAAAAATCGTGATTGTTCTACTGATAATTTAAAAGCTTATAAAAGCCGAGGTGAAACACCTCATCTCAGTTAGTGAGTTAGTTGTTGTTGCTGTTATACTTGTAGCTGTAAAAAGCGAACTGCTGTTTGTTTACTTAATGCTGTATTGATTGTAGCGATTTCACTGTGAGATAGAACTATTTTATCTGTTTTGAACTGAGTTTTTTTTGTTAAACATTTGAGATATTGTGATATTGTGCGAAGATCTGTGAAGAAATATTTCAGCATTTTAATTCATTTCTTGTGGAAAGAATAAATTTTTGTTAACTTTTTAACGACTTGTGCATTCAATATATAACGAACCCGTACGCACGTAACAATTTTTGGTGTCAGGAGTGGGGTTTGAATGCCATTCACGAGAGCAATGGAAGAACAATTGAGACAGCTTGTCACTGCTTTTGCTGCATTCCAAGAAAAGATGGAAGGGGCCGTCAACTCCGTTAAAGAGGAGATGAAAGCTGGTCAAGAATCAGTTAAAGAGGAGATGAAAGGTGGTCAAGAATCAGTTAAAGAGGAGATGAAAGCTGTTCAAGAAAAGATTGAAGCAGGTCAAGAGGAAATGAAAAGAGAAATTACCAGCGTAATAGAAAATAAATTCGAGGCCATGGAAGGCAGAATCGACGCTGTTGAAAATAAAGTTGAACACATTGAAGAAAGAGTTTCTGCTGTAAAAGAACAAATAGAAGGAAGAGTTTCTGCTGTGGAGCAACAAATTGATGACAAGATTTCTGCGGTTGCGAAAGAAGTTGATACTTTAAAGAAATTCGTAGCGACGGCAGGAAGCAATTCGGATAGTTTCAAATTTCTACCCATGAGTGCTCGCCCTTCTCTGAAGCTATCGACGTATGATGGGAAGACCTCCTGGCAAGTGTATAAGACACAATTTTCTATAGTTGCGGAAGCAAATGGATGGGATTCCCAAGCTAAGGCCTGTCACCTTGCGGCTTCTTTGAGAGCAGACGCAGCGGACATCCTTCAAACTCTTCCCGAAAACAAAAGGCTAGATTTCGAAGCTCTGTCCGGTGCTTTAGAGCTGCGTTTTGGAGAGAAGTGTTTAAAAGATTACAGCAGGCTGCAGTTAAAATCCCGTCAACAGAAGCCTACGGAAACACTCCAGGAGCTCGCCACGGATGTTGAAAGGCTGTCCCACCTCGCCTTTTCGGAGTGCCCGACAGAAACAAGAGAAATCCTGTCCCTGCAATACTTCATCGACGGCATCCGGGATCCTGAAATACAGAAAGCACTGCGAATGGCTGATGTGAAGGACTTAAAAAGTGCTCTGGTGTATGCCATGAAATTCGAGGCAGCACAGCAAGCCACTCGTAGAGACCGCCACCCAATCAGAGCTGCTCACATACAAGAACCAGTGGATCCAATGACTGCTCGCCTAGACGATTTAACCAGAAAGGTGAATGCTTTGACACGGAATACTGGTGACAAGAAACCGTTCGTAAAGTGCTGGAACTGCGGTGCTGAAGGGCACATTCGAAGAAACTGCAGAACACCCCAGGGCACGGATGTTAAGACCGCGCCTCTCAAGAAGGAGGGAAACTAATTCGTGGCCATCTCGCGGGGCGGAGGTTGCCAGATAATGAAAAGCCCCAGTTTAAAGCGCTTCAGATTTCTGCAGTGAGTGGCGGCAATAACGGAATTTTCATCATGGGACAAATCAATGGAATTCCTTGTAACATGACGATCGACACGGGAGCCAATGTTACCATCATTCGAAAAGATTTGGCTCAACAACTCGAAGGTAAACTTATCTGGACGCCGCCCTGCGTTACCCTCCAGACTGTGTCCGGCGAGAAGATCAATATAGAAGGGAAATTAAACGTTAACATCACCTTTGGAAGTGCCGCTTACCATCACACGGCATATGTAGCAGAAATTACAGACCCTTGCATACTCGGATTGGACTTTTTAAGGAAATACAATTTTTCCTTGGACTTTAAAAATAACGAACTGCATTCTGCCTCTGAGGACATAACTTTATTCGGGATTAATGATGAAGGAGTGAAATCTATCCACAAAATCATAGCTCAAGACGATATCACAATACCGGCAAGAACAGAAATTTTACTTCCTGGATCCATAGCCGAAAATAGAAATTTCCGCTACGGCGTCATGGAATATCCCAAGAATTGTAATAGCCCTAAAGGAGTATTAATAGCCTCAGCACTCGTCGACCTATCGGGGACCGTTATCCCGGTGAGAGTTGCCAATGTAACTGATAAGGCGAGAGTTATTAAGAAAGGTGAAGTGGTTGCAGAATGTACTCCAGTAACCAGCGTTGAAAGAAAAAGTAACATCTCAAAAACCGTGTCTTCAGACAACATTATATCGGAGTTATTGCAGAATGCGCAATTAAACGATGAGGAAAAGAATGTTGCCGAGCGTGTCATTAAAGATCTTCAAGATGTTTTCTCCCGCTCGTCTTCTGACGTGGGTCGAACCAGTTTAACTCAGCATAGAATCGATACTGGTGATCATCCACCAATCAAGCAACATCCAAGACGTCTGCCGATTTCGAAACAGGAAGAGGTGCGAACACTTTTAACGGACATGCAAGAAAGCAATGTCATCGAGCCTTCAGCAAGTCCCTGGGCATCTCCCATCGTCCTGGTGAAGAAGAAAGACGGGTCAACTAGATTTTGCGTTGATTATCGCCGGTTGAATGAGGTTACGAAGAAAGACAGTTACCCTCTTCCTAGAATTGACGACATTCTGGATACTCTTTCTGGAAGCAAGTGGTTCTCGACACTTGATTTAAAGAGTGGATATTGGCAGGTAGAAATACATCCTGATGACCGAGAAAAGACGGCATTTACTACAGGACACGGACTTTGGCAGTTCAAGGTGATGCCGTTTGGACTATGTAATGCGCCGGCTACATTCGAACGTCTAATGGAGACTGTTTTAAAAGGTCTTTCATACGAAGCCTGTCTGATATACCTGGATGACATCATCATCGTCGGGAAGAGTTTCGAAGAACATTTGGAAAATCTTAGAAAGGTGCTTCAGAAACTGAAAGAAGCCAATCTGAAGTTGAGTCCCGCTAAATGCAAATTATTCAGACAGGAAGTGACTTACCTCGGACATGTCATCTCTGCTGAAGGTGTGCGCACGGATCCTGAAAAAGTGTCAGCAGTTAAAGACTGGAGACGTCCCGAAAATGTCCACCAGCTGAGAAGCTTTCTAGGGCTTTGCACCTACTATAGGAGATTCGTGAAGGATTTTTCATCCATTGCCAGACCCCTTCACAAGCTGACAGAGAGCAAGCAAAAGTTCGTGTGGACAAAAGAATGTGAGGATGCATTTAAGAATCTGAAGGAAGCCTTAACATCTGCTCCAATCCTGACGTATCCTCAGCTCGACAGACCATTTATTCTCGACACGGATGCGAGTAATGAAAGTGTCGGCGCTGTTCTGTCCCAAGAAATAGAGGGCCAAGAACGTGTAGTGGCTTACTGGAGCAAGTGCCTATCTAAACCGGAGAGGAATTACTGTGTCACCAGGAAAGAGTTGCTCGCCATAGTCAAAGCCGTAGAACATTTCCATCATTATCTATACGGCAGAAAATTCCTGCTCCGCACAGATCATGCATCATTGGCCTGGCTTTTAAATTTCAAGAATCCTGAGGGTCAGATAGCCAGGTGGATACAGAGACTCCAGGAATATGACATCACTATCCGTCATCGCAAGGGACAGTCGCACGGAAACGCTGACGCCTTGTCTAGAAGACCTTGCCCAGAAAACTGCCGATATTGTTCCAGGGTCGAAGCTAAATACCAACTGGTTAATCCAGTCGCACGGCAAATTACAGCATCAACATCGGCTGATCCAGACCCATGGAGTGACAAGGAAATCAGGAAAGACCAGCTGGAAGACCGTGATATTAAACCCATAATTGAGTTAATGGAGACCTCAAACAGAAAACCTACCTGGCAGGATATTTCGAGCTATAGTCCCACGACAAAACAATATTGGGCTCTCTGGGACTCACTCCATATTCGAAACGGCGTCTTGTACCGAAAATTCGAATCGGATGATGGAAAAACATTCCGATGGCAGCTGGTACTCCCAAGATCCCGAATCCCGGACGTCCTTAAAGAACTACATAGCAGCCCTGCAGGAGGTCACTTCGGAATAATGAAGACCTTGCAGAGAGTTCGGGAGCGTTTCTACTGGAATAATGCAAAGGATGACGTGCAAAAGTGGTGCCGAACTTGCGATGCCTGTGCAAGTCGGAAAGGACCGAAGAAACGCAGCCGGGGGAAGCTGCAACGTTACAATGTAGGAGCACCTTTTGAACGTATCGCCTTTGACATCTTAGGACCTCTGCCACGAACTGCTGATGGCAACAAATACATCCTCGTTGCCATTGATTACTTCACCAAGTGGCCTGAAGCGTATCCTATTCCTGATCAAGAGGCTGTCACAGTAGCAGAGATGATGATACAGCACTGGATTTCCAGATTCGGAGTGCCTCTTCAGTTACATTCCGATCAGGGAAGGAATTTTACCTCGGCTGTAGTCAAGGAACTCTGCAAGCTACTCGGCATTGACAAAACCCAAACGACGCCTTTACATCCCCAGTCGGACGGTATGGTAGAGAGGTTTAATCGAACCATCCTCAATAACCTCTCATTAGTGGTTTCCAGAAACCAACAGGACTGGGACAAGAAGTTGCCACTATTTTTACTGGCTTACCGCAGTGCTGTCCACGAGACTACCGGCTATTCCCCATCTCAGATGCTCTTCGGTCGTGACCTTCGTCTGCCATGTGATCTTTTGTTTGGTCGCCCTCCGGATGCGCCTTCATCGCCTGAGGAATACATTCAAGACCTCCAGGCCCGGTTTGAAGTGATGCACAACTTTGCACGAGAGCGAGTCAACTTGGCGACGGAGAAGATGAAGACCCGCTACGACACGAGAGCTACTGGACATCGTTTCAACGAAGGAGACAAGGTGTGGTTATGGAATCCGACTCGTCGAAAAGGACTTTCTCCGAAACTACAATCACCTTGGGATGGTCCTTACACAGTCCTAAACAGGCTGAACGACGTCGTGGTTCGGATCCGTAAGTCATCGAACTCTAAACCTAAAGTCGTTCATTACGACAGGTTAGTTCATTACTATGGCCATAGTACGTAGTGTATATAATTGTAAATAGTAATGTACATAGTATAAGACCATGGTCCTATTTGTATTTAGTATTTGATTTGTATTTGTTAAGTAGTAGTATTTGATAAGTATTTGTGTTTAATAGCATTTGTATTTGATAGTATTTGTACTTAGTATTTGAATTGTATTTCGCGTTGGATAGAATTTAATTTGCTGAAAGTCACTTATTTTAATTATTGTTTATTTTGTTATTATAAAGTAATGTTTATTATAGCACTGATGCTTTAGTTGTAAGTTTGGCTTCCTGTCCAGGGATTGTACTGCCCGGGACGTGCAGTCCTTGGGAAGGGGGCAATGTTACGAATTTCACATTTATTTGGCTATTTATTTAGAATTGTAATTAGATTTGCTTCATGTTGCCTTAGCAACGCAGACGATTTTTGAAGAGAAAGCTACGTCGAAAAAAAAATAGCAATAAAAATAAAAGAGCGCGCGCATTTAATTATTAATAAATAAATATCTCGTAATTACTGTTGCCATCCAGAAAAATCTAGAAAAATCGTGATTGTTCTACTGATAATTTAAAAGCTTATAAAAGCCGAGGTGAAACACCTCATCTCAGTTAGTGAGTTAGTTGTTGTTGCTGTTATACTTGTAGCTGTAAAAAGCGAACTGCTGTTTGTTTACTTAATGCTGTATTGATTGTAGCGATTTCACTGTGAGATAGAACTATTTTATCTGTTTTGAACTGAGTTTTTTTTGTTAAACATTTGAGATATTGTGATATTGTGCGAAGATCTGTGAAGAAATATTTCAGCATTTTAATTCATTTCTTGTGGAAAGAATAAATTTTTGTTAACTTTTTAACGACTTGTGCATTCAATATATAACGAACCCGTACGCACGTAACAATATATTCGTAGCCGAAGTAGTCCCTAACTGAAAACCCAATTTTATTCAATTATTTCTTAGACTAAAATCTTAGCTTCTTGTACTCTTTTTAAGATTTTCCCGGATAAATAGGTATTCTTCTAAAGTAGAAATGGCAAAATCATTAGAAATAAAATTTTTCTTTCACAAAACAAACTAATTATTCCGCGAAAATGTAATCGAAGATAATTTTAGAGCTATGAAATAAATTCAAGAGGAATAAATATTTTAAAATTCATTCAGTTGTATAAGAAAATGGGAAACGGCAGCACAAAATTATAATACATTATCATAATATCAGCTGAAAGTGATAAAAGAGAAAAAAGTTTCATTGCTACTAAATGGTTTATATAACTCCTTCTATAAAAGCTCAAAAAAGAGAATATATATATCATTTGCATTTGCTGAATTAGAGTATTCTTTAAAGGCATTGTTGTATACAATATAAATATTTGCTTGCTATTTTTTGAAATAACAGTGTCTGGAGCCCAGTCAAATATCCTGTAGAATTTTAACAAATTATTTTATAAGAAACATGCTTTTGGTGAAATATGCGAAACTCATACAAATATAATTCTGTTTTTTTAAAATTAAGGATGATGAAATTTATTTTAATATGAATATATTACTTTACATAAAGAAATCTGCAGGCACCTTTTTATTCCCTTTATATTTTTATTATTATCACCGCAAAAAAAAATAGCATTTATCTTATAATAAGCTAGTTAAATTATTTTAAAAACATGATCCGTGAAAACTTTTTATACTCCTTGCTTCAATTTTTCTTTTTACAGTTACGCACTTTCTCTAACTTGATATAAGATCCATTTATTTTAAATACTTTTCTAAAACGATTTATAAAAAATAAGAAAATAATGTAAGCACAAACCATTTGTTTGAAAAATTATATAAAACTGGGTTCAGTATACACACACAAATAAATAAAAAATGAAAAAATAAATATTAAGACCAAACATAGTCCATAACTGAAGCATAATTTTTTTATTTACATACACATTCATGTTTCGGGGCATTTGGGCTAAAAACATTTAGAAACAGCACAGCTTTAGAATATCCGATACACACTGTGGAGACACAAACTGGAGACAAAAATGTTTTATTCCTTACAGTGTTGCCACTGCTCGCTTTGAAACTGTTGAGTTTTTAATCAAAAGTTCGTTAAAGTTTTACAGAATATGAAATAGACAGTAAAAACAAATTCCAGATTCCTAGACTCGGGCTTCCAAGTTCACCATGTTAGGGTGGAGGACTATGTCATCCAAAATTTGATTACTCTGAATAGTTGTTTTTTCACAATGCGAAAAACATACATACGTTCATGTAAATTCTCATTATTTAGTTTCTCTAAATATAACAGTGCGATAATATTGGTGGCAACAGTTCAGAAAAGGGATTTGGGCATTTAAAGGGATTCGATGCAAAATGCTGTTTCGAAACTAATAGTCCTTCTGAGATAACGCCCATTTGGGCTTTAAAAAGGAATTATAAAATTAAAAACATTGAAATAAAATCTGAAAGTTCGGATTTTACATTATGCCAAAAGGGACTTTTTTTTTACATTTTGTGTGTTACCTTTATTAAATATCATGTTCTTTGCACTTAAACCACATAAATTCCAATTCAACAGCAATATCATAAAATATTTAGAAACAGCCTATGTTTAGAATTTCCGATAGACAGTCTCGCACACCAGAGATGAAAATGTTTTATTCCTTACAGTATTGCCATTGTTTGCTTTGAAATTGTTGAGTTTTCTAATCAAAATTTCATTAAAGATTTACAAACTACAAAAGAGAAAAAACAAATTTGAAATTAAAAATTCGGGTTTCCAGGTGCGCATGCTGGGGTGGAAGATTACATTATTCGGAATTTGATGGCTTTAGGTACCATCGTTTTTTCACACTGCGAGAAATTCATGCAGATTCTTCAATATTTAATTTCTTTAAATATAATATAGGACGATAATATTTGGTTGTTCACTGTTTATACTGAAACGCTACAAAATACTGTTTTGAGACTAGCAGCCCTTTTGTCCTAGCGTGCCTTTGGGCTAAAAAACTGATTTGTAAATATATATACAGAATTATAAAACCTGTTCTTAAATTTCATATATATCATGCACATATTTATCATAAAACTGAAGCATTTTACAGATTTTTCCTACAGAATTTTTCTCACAGAAGTGCATTCTTACATTCTGCTGAATGTCTTTCTCCAACGATACTGAAAAATGTTTGGCCTCTATTTCCAAAAACAGATCAAGTATTTTCAAATAGGGTGCACGTGGAAAAGAAGCGGTAATGTAAAACGAATAGAAGAAAGAACAAGATATGCGTTGAAAATTAGTGGAGGGATGATAAGAATAAAAGGCAATGCGCATGGTCATTCCACGTATTATATATGGTAAATTTGATGAAAAAGACTTCGTTTCAGCTGTCCATGAGACAGGACCCCCTGGACATGTAAAACTATTATCTGTTTCTGTTTGCTTACTGGGCTCACACTGTAAAATTTAGAACAATGCGAAAGAAAATTCGAAAGTGTAATTTACATTTTTTATTAAGTGTGTAAAGTGTAATTTACATTTTTACAATTTACATTTTTCCAATACCGATATTACCTGATAATTGCATAAAAATTAGCTAACTACAAGGTACAAGAAATACAGTAAAACTAGGACTCTCTCATTGCAGGGGTCAGGTTTAGTACTGTATGTAAATAACATTTTTAAACTGGTTTCACCTAGTTGAACCTTGCTAAGCCAAATGGCAGAACACTTACATATACTATTAGTTTGATTTAGGTTCAAACATGAATGGGCTGACTGCATCATAGGTGTTTTGTGTCAGTTTCCCTTAGAAAGCCCTTCACGGCAGCCCTCATAGGTTTGCAATAAATAGCTCTCCTATACTCTGCAATATCTAAATATTCTACACTATTTTTAGTTGAAAATGAATAAATTAAGCCTTTTATTTTGTAAAAATTAGGTACCTTGTTGAATTTTAGATTCTTAGAGAAAAGAAGGAAAAAAAAAGATTATATATTTATTTCTAACTGAGCCAGCCAGTCATCTGAACAAAACTTAATTTTGCTCCTTTTAACTGAAGTAGAAATATGCATTATGGTGAATAAAATGGGTTCTACATTTCAATTTTGCCATAGAATGTCTATTTTGCATTTTATTTTATGGAAATTAAAATCTTTAATTTTTTTTGTTGCAAACCCTAGGTGGGGAAAACTTTCTATATGTACATATATGTATATATATAAAACAGCAGTGCCACATGTGCATCATAATAATTAAATATAAGCCTATAGGAAGCAAACCTGTTGCCCAGACATTCTCGATTATTCAGATAGATTAAGATCATATTATCCCGGGTATTCGTTGAATTTCTGTTAAAAACCTTACTTCAGTGCACGTTTGATATAATTTCTAATATTTGCAATTTTGAGTATGTATATTAACACACAAATATTCTTGAGAAAACCTAACTGAAGGAAGATGAATCTAATCATAAGCAGTTCTACACAATTTTATTTTAATATTCATTATGATTTGCATTTTCTGAGTTAAAACATTTTTTTTTTTCATGTTTCAAAACTTTCACCATTTACACCCTTAACAAAAATAAAAAAAATATTTAAAAATAACTGCATATTATTATACTGAAAAATAAATTTAACAATATAGTGAATTCTGAGAAATAATCTTAATTCAATGTATCGAAAACCAAATTATAAATATTTAAAAATTTATGTTTCTGTATTAGGAAACTACACTGAAAGTAATATTGATAGAAAATGTTTAGTAAACCTATGCATTAACTAGCTATGCATCTATTTAACTATAATACTATTTTGAAAAAATATTTAAAATTTTTCAACTGCACATACAAAAACTCATGTTGCATAAAGTGCATCAAGAGTGTTGGTCCATCAGGGCAGACGAGTAATAAATTCTCTGTAAGCTGGTAACTCAGGACTTGAGTCCCGCGAATGAGCTCACTGCATTGGTGTTTTCTTTGTTTTCCCCACGTGCAACATATATATAAGCCAATTTCCCTCAGAAATTCCTCCCCGAAGACATCCCCCTATCCTTAGGCATATAAACTTTGAGTGTTTTACCATAATCAAATTAAAAAAATAAGTAAGCACCAAAAGCATTAGACAAGAATCAATCTATCAAAATCCGATTTTTCTCTTCATTAATGTTCTTGTAATTTTTAACACGAAGATTTCTAAGAGCAAATGTTTTTTTGATGATTAGCAAATAAACAAGTTTTTTACTTCATGTTCAATTAATTAGCTCTGTCATAACAAGTAAGTTGTGAAATATTATTTATATCCGTAGTTACAAATAAACTCTGGATAATAAATACCCAATGCTGAAAATAAAATAAGAAATTTTCTAAGTTTCTAAGCTATTTTACTTTATTAAAAAAATAAGGAAAACATATCGAAAATCATACTGTTCAGTGAGAAAATATTCCTTCTATCTTAGGCAAGCAATCATATATAAAAGCATATATAATAGCATAGCATATTTCTTTGTAAATTAAATAATTAAAGTTAAGGTTAGTAGAAACACAAAAATATTTTCATATTATGCCCACATGCATATAGATTGCTCAACAAAACTTAAATAAATAAATATATATATATAAACATGTACACACACATATACTACATAAAAATGCAGATTTATGAACAGAAAAAAAATAAACATTTATAATTCCTTCTTTTAATATCTTGATTTGCAGTTTTTCACAAAATTTAATAATATAAACCCCGACTAAAGTGAACAATTATTGTTACAAGTCAGATAACAAATGCTAGCATATGCCTTCTTGAAAACTCACAAAGGGCAAAGTTTTGACAGTGATTGATATTTTTACAGCCGGCACTAATCAGTTCAAGCAATGATTCTCCGTAGGTGGGGCAGGGAATAAAAAAACTACTTGATGCTTTCAGGGAAAGAAAAGTTGCACACTTTTCAAAAGCTTTGTTGACAAAGTTAGTGATGCTTTCGGAAACAATTCCTTAACTTTCTCAACACCTCCAGAGAGTTAATCCATTTCCAATTGTGAAAAAAAGCTGTTCACATGCAAATGTTTTCCAAAACAAAGTGATTATTCTTAGTGCAAAAGTTCATAAGTGAGCTTATTTATTTTTTTATTCAGTTATGATTCTATATTTTCCTTTCAAAAATCAACCATCTGCAAACTTAGAAAGTACCATTTTGAAATAGTGATGAATAGCAAAAAATATTACATCACCAAATAATTATAAGATTTATATATATTTATTTGCCTGTCAACAGTATTTAAAAATTTTATTTATCGTTATGCATTGTTAAAGAGCAGATTCATGTATCTTTTTGGAAATATTGCAAATAATTCTCATGGACATTCTTAAGCTCCATTCACAGTTTAATTATCATTAAGTTTCTTTGTTAATATAGATAAATGGAAGATATTTTGAATGTGCCGCCCAGCCGGTATAGCAGTTAGTGACCCTGACTGCCAGAGCAATGAGTCCAGGTTTGAATCCTGGAGAAGGCATGGTTGTTGTATCTGTCCATCCCTTCATAGAAAACAATGAAGGCCACCTATTAAGTGCTTCCATGATGAAATGGCCATTACTTCCAGCCCTTGTCGTGCCACAAGGCTGTTAAATAAAGCACCTGGCCATTTAAAAAAAAACATATTTTGAATGCAGTAACAAATTAATATACTGTGTAGCAAATTAGCGCACAATAGCCTACTATGTACCCTTTAAATGATATCTAAAATAAAAATATGAATCACCAAAAATTTTCACATACCAAGGGATCTCGCTGAAATATAACAACTCTGCCACCTTTGTCACCAGTAGCCAACAGATTACCATCATGGTTGAATTCAACGCAAGATATTATATCCGCTACAAAAAGATTAACAAATACTCATTCTAAAATTTCAAACTTATAAAACAACAATGAAATTCTACCAAATTACTTGAAAGTTTTAAATAAATTTTAAAAAGTCATATTTTTTAGTTGTCAAAATGAAAATTAAAGCCTGCACTTTAAAGATGAATATATGCCAGTTATCATCCTATGAATTTTATCACCATACAAGCTTCCTTACGGTTTGGAATTACATAAAAATTCAAAAGATAGCTAAGTTATAAACCAATAACTTGTCCCACCATCTAACAGCAAGAACAAAGTATAGTTCGACCGCCTCAAATGCAACCCTGGCTGGCACTCTGCCAAAACACATAGACTCATCCAAAAGGAGCGTTATTACTCGCTGCAAGGTGAAAGTCTTCTCTTCTCCGCAAAGAGAGAATGGAGGGATAAAAAGTCCCAATTCCTCCACCCTATTTTGAGAATAATTCAGTCCAAATTGCACATGCGTGTTTGCGCTCATGCTCGCGGATGAGGCGGTCAAACTATAATTGAGGATAGATGCTGATTATGGCACATGCTTCCTTTGCATAATACAATATGTCCTATGTATAATACAGTAAATGAGTGTTTCTGCAATAAAGAATAATTTTTTAAAAAGGCAGAGTACTTTACACCTTAACAATTTGGCAGATCAAACACAGAAAAGGTAAGATTTGATTTTATCTAAATACTGTTTCTGTCATTAAAATTACAATTAATCTCCTTCAATGTCCTGATTCTTTCACATAAATGAACCATAAGCGTAATAGTTTCTTTTTCTTTTCATTTATTAATATGATATATTAATTTTTATATTTTTCATAATTTTATTTCATACTTACTACAAGATTTTCAATTTAAATTTTTCATTAATTATTTGACACTATTCAATAAAGTTTCTAATAAAATTAAATATTTCAAGTTTTAATACACCAATTCAACCTTCTAGTAGGAGTAAATATTTTTATGCATATTATAATTTTTTGTTCATTTATGCTCAACATTCTTTTTACTCCCTGGAACAAAAATTTCAAAATTTTCATTACACCTGAATAGTTTGCAAATTCATCACAACATACTGACAGTGAAATATTAAAACATAAGATACTTCTAATAATTACTGAAAACCTTAAATACAACTTTTTAACATGATATCTATATATTTTGTTATCTGTGTTTTCAATATATTAAATACTGAGAAACATTCCTCATAATTTAACTTTCATAATTATGATTATTTTTTATCAGAATATCAAAGTAATAATTAATAATAGATTCAGCAAATTTTATACTTAAAACGTGAAGCTGCCAAGAAATATCTAACTTAGAAACCAAACCACCTTTCAATGTTACTAATTTTATGTACTAAAAAAAAAAAAAAAACTAAACTGTAAACATTTCAGGTAATTTCTAGCTTTTTATAATGAGCATGATACTTCTGTCAAAGGACCGTAAATTGTTTCTTCTGTATTATTTTAAATATAAAGTGCACAAAAAAAAATCAGCATGATACTCAAAATTTTCCTAACAGTTTTATTCATCAAAAAAATGTAATATATCTCTAACATAAATTTACTGCTCATTATTGGAAAAATTTAACTGCAATTTGCTATTCATTACCAGTAAATAAACTAATATGTCAAACTAATATCTTAAATAAACAGAACATTAAACAACTAATTTAACAAGATCTATTATCATTTTTCATTAATAAAGTAAACAGCAAAGTACACACAGCATTAATTTTTTTTATTGTGCTGTAGATGACAAATACAATAATTAAATCTGAAATCTGTCTTCAATAAACGACAACTGAAACAGTCAACACAATTTCATAAACATTTAAAGATCTGGCTACAAAGGAAAACTCTAAGCATAATTACACTTTATTTTTAGTTCTGGGATAGACAGCACACTATAATCTAGACTAGAATCTTCATATCGAATATGAAATCTAAAATGATTAGATCTTACCTTCCGTTATCTCATCATCAAGAGTGCCTTTGACCTGAGAAAAACACCACTGAATGTCACCATTACCTACAATATAATCAGAAACTGTCAATCAACTAATAATTTTAATTTCATACAAAAATGAATATCCAATGATATTTGAAGTAACCGTCAAAGATATTACTTTTAGCATTACACATGTGAAACATTCATCAAATAAATGATTATAAATTTTTAATCATTAGTAGCACAGCGTAGAAATTTGAAATATTCACCTGCCATAATGGGGAAATTGACCTTCCCCTCAGTTTGAATATAAATTCGTAACTAATTATGATTTTTCCGGCATTTGTTACGATCAACAGAAATCGCACATTATGCAGAAAATGGCGTTTAAGCGGCGTTGCCAATTTTCGTTACTCATTTCTTACTATCAAATCCTCTTATTCTTCCTTTTTTGTTTGATTAGCAACAAAAAGGTTACCATTCACAGTTTCCACTACTATCTAAAAATGAAGCCTACAAATAAACGGCAGCCATGTGGTGAGATGATAACATTGCTTTACGGCAAAGAAACGTACTTGTTTCTACAATATCCCGTGCGTATGTTTTCCAGTAAAATCATATTGATTTTATCATGAAATGCCTCGCTACTCTTAAATTTTTATTCAAAAGATATCTATGATTATCTATGATATCTATAATTTAATTAGAATTCAAGAAATAATGTGAAGTCTAAATGTATACGTACAACATTAAAGTATTTAAAATGACATATCTGGATATTTCAGAGAGTTCTTTGGGTTTTTATTAGTCGCATTTGTTGTGCTTCTTTAAAAACAGATTTTTCTGATTTATTCACAATATTATCGTAATTAATTAAAAAATAGTTTCGTATCATTCGTATTGTTTTACAGATCTGCAATCTGTCGTGCAGTAAAGTCCTTGTGACAGTAAACCACATTCAACTCTTGAGTCAAAGGATTATCAGGAGAACATTCCTTTTTAAAAATAGTAATTATGTCTTCGTAAGTCGATATTGGAATCTAACACGTGACATATTAGGTTCATTTGCATAGTCCTCGAAAAAGTTAAATATCAACACTAAACACTCTACCTACAGGCAATCCAACCCATAATTCTATATACCGCCCTGGCGTAGTCTGCTACGTTCAAACAGAGCAAAGCTTCAAAGTTTTCAGAGTAAAATTGTCAGATTCCTATCTAACTCTCCGTGCTTCGGTAGGAACACTGTCATTCATAATTCTCTAAAGGTTTTACCATTAGATGTCGTATTACTCAAGATTACATTCAAATTCTACGAAAAATGTGATTCCTCCGCTCACGAAGTTATTAAAAACGTAGGGGAGTACGACTATCTAATCGAAAAGCCGCATAAACGGCCCAGAACTATAGATCATAATGTTAGATGGTAGTCCTTGTATATATTTTATTATTTTCATCTATTTAATCTAAATCTTTTTTTTTATCTTTATCATCATTTTCATCTTATTATGAACTTTGCCCAATACCAAGGCTACTGATTCTATCATCATTAAATTCATATACCACATGACAGTCTACTTTCCTACGAGCATTAAGATATAGATTCTTTCGCCTAAAATTTCTGGGACTTGTACATGTTATTTTCTATTTTTACTGTACGTTACTGTGTCAAATCTACGATAATGTGTAAAAGATATGCCATTGCGAAAAGATATGCCTGACGATATCTAATTGCTATTCTTGCTTATCCAACGAAGACTTCATCCGTGGCCGATAGATGGCGCTTCGCCTGATCAACTTCTTCTACTGACTTCGCACTTTTATTATAAGTGCACAGGATTTTTCCATTTTATGGAAATTTAACGAACTTTTACAGGTCCTTAGGGAAATGATAAACATTTCCTTCCGGTAAAAGCCTTCGGGTCGAACACCACTTAACAAATGATGATCTCCGATCTCCGAGTCCGTGAAAAAAGACAGAGAAACACGGCATTTTTTTTAGTTTGAATTAGCAATTATTTTCTTTAGTATTTATTTATTTACTTTTGTTCCTCTTTTCTGATGGCCTTCCATTCCCGACTGTAACGAAATGTTCGCCCTCTGTAGCGAAGTCGCTGAGATGAATCAGCAGCGCTATTTGTTGGAAATGAATACAGTTATATCGTTTCTTATTTATCTTTTTAAAATGGCAACAAAAATTATATTGTTTACTCAGAATATTCCTATAGGGCAGTTGACTTTAAAATGTTTATAAAGATGTGAGTCTGTTCTAATTACGTTTTCATATTCATTTGTTAAAAAAAAACGTAGTATTTTAAAACCTGGTTAATTGGATTTTTTTCTCAGGGCCATTTCAACACATTTTGTCGTCCGTTTGGCAGGACTCTTTCAAATTAAAGATAAACGATGGATGAGACAGAACGATGGGTTCTTCGGCGATTGTTCACAGTTGAAGCAAATAGTTTGGAGTAACTTATCTCCAGTAGTGGGGATAAAACAGAACTGAAAGCAAGACTTGAAGCATTGAAAATAAAATATGAAAGGATTAATACCCTAAATTCCACTCATTTAGAAGAACTTCTGAAAGATAAAAATGTGACAGAAGATAAGTTGGAACAGGAAATAGCGAAATGCGATGAGTACGAATTGAGATTTCTTAAGATTAAAGAAACAATTTTTACTGAAACAGTACTCTCGGATGTTGAAGCTATATCTCAGAATGGGTTCCTATATCTCAATGGGTTCAAAACTCAGATAAAATTACCTAAGATGGAATGAACAAAATTTGATGGAGATTTAAGAAACTGGATTGGTTACTGGGGACAGTTTACAAAAATTCATAATGATCATTCTTTATCAAATGAAGATAAATTTGAATATTTGAGACTTAGTGTGAAAATTGGGTCATTAGCGGAAAAATTAGTCGAAGGTTTCCCAGCGTCAAAAGAAAATTACGAGAAAGCTTTAAAGCTTTTAAAATCCAGATATGAGAAGAAAGGATTTTTAATAAAATTCTATGTTCGTGAGTTGTTGTCCCTAGTTCTACTAAAAGGAAAAAAAATCTAATTTCTCAACCCTATGTCAAATTAAAAACGCAGTTACATGCTTTGAAATCTTTAGGCGTAACTAAAGAAAAATATGCAGCGATGCTTTTCCCTTTAGTTGAGTCAGCTATTCCAGAAAACATTTTTAAGATGTGGAAAAGACACCGGGTAACTAAAAAGGCTTCTACTGACGATCGTTTATGCGAGTTACTGGAATTTTTAAAAACAGGGGTAGAAGGTGAGGAAAGATTAAAACGTAAAAAGGTTCTTTCGATGACGAAAGAAAATTTGCCTTTAATGGGGAAACTAAAGGTAACTCGAGAATTAACAGCAGAAATAAAGATATTCCTACGGCTGCTGCCTTAGTTTCAACAGAGAATTCTCGAATGAAAGAAAGAGTTTGTATTTTTTTGTGATAGAGAAAGTCATAATTGTCAGAACTGTGCTACAGCTGCTGATTCTTCAATTGATGAACGTAATAAAATACTGAAGAAGAAAGGTGTTTGTTTTAAATGTTTAAAAACGGGTCATATGACTTAAAATGTCGAGTGTTTGTAAGACGTCCGTTATGTAAAGGTCAGCATTATTTTATAATGTGTTCCAAAACTAAAAACTATGAAAAGGAATCAGTAGTAGTTAAAACTTTACCTGTTTAATCTAAGTATTCCTTTTCCTATTTACAAACTCTCATTGCAAATATTGTTGTTGATAATAAGACATATCCAGCAAGAGTATTATGTGATTCAGGCTCTCAGAAAAGTAATGTTAAGATTTCGTGTGCAAAAGAATGTAATTTGCTACCACAGGGCAAGGTAACTTTGTCGCATGTATTGTTCGGTAGTAAGAGGATTCCGTCCTCGACACATGATATGTACAAAACTAAGTTATCAAGCCTTGATTCTAAAATTGTTTTTGAATTTGATGTTATTGGATCTGATCCAATTTGTACTGAATTACCAAGATTTAAAAATGAGAAGATTTATCAAATCCTTAAAAGTAAAGGAATTGAGATAAGTGATTATTTAAAAGATAATCAATGTTCGGAAGATATCCGGGTATTATTACATGCAGTCGCTTGGGGGAAATTGTAACACCTGATGTGGTTTCTGTTGAAAAGAATTTACTGGCCGTTAGAACCACTTTAGGTTGGGCTGTCTTAGGTTTTAGTTACGACCCAACGTCTGTTTTTTCCTGTTTACTTATTTCAATGAAATGCCCTATTGAAATATCGAAATTTTGGAAGTTAGAAACACTAGGCATTTCAAATTTTGTTGAAAGAATTACACAGGAAAAAAAAAGATAAAGGAGTCGAGAAATGTTTTGCGAATACTACCAAAGAAATGAAGATACTGGTCGTTATGTAGTACAGTCGGTCACAAAAGTATTTGAACACCGGTACCCCATTAGAAAATTAAAAGATGGCGTTTTCTTTAACCAGTTCACCGTTCTGAAAATCGGAAACATTTCGTGCCATTTCTCTCCTCACAAAGTTGATATTTTTGTGTCTAAAACTGGCCTCAGAATATTTCTTTCCCCTTTTCACCAGCTGTGAAAACCTATTTAGAAGTTCTATTCAAATCAGATTGAACTGCGTACCTGTCACACTGAAGGACGCTGAATAACGACCCCCTAATGAGGACCATTAAACAGAAAGCCTAGTGTATTCCTTAGATCAGATATTTTCCTCTTTGCCTCACTTCCTACACCCAAACCCAAATCTATTGCAATCTGTTACAATGTACTGATTTTACAATTGTCATCTTTATTTAAAGCGAAAATTAAGTGTATTAGCTAGTAGTGCCTATTTGAAATATGCTTGAATTGTGTTTTATTATTTTCTTGATGCAATGTAGTAAAAATTGTGATCCGTATATTTTTATATATTGAATTAAAAGATTTATTTCCTTTATGTGAAAAAAAAATCTTTCTTTAGCTTAGATATTTAAGGTTCTTTTTAAAAATTGCAATTTTTTAATTTAGAGGGTTTTTGTTTTCAGTTTATTGTACTTTTTCTACAGCAAAGAAAGTTTTGATTATGTGAAGCGCCTGTTTCAAAGAGTAAGAAAGTAGCAACTGTTTTAGCGGTTCTTTTTGAATAGATTGCTAGAGGAGTGACCATTCTTTTAATTAATGGACTAAAAATTCAACAATGTTAAGGAGCACATTTTTTATCATTTTTAATTTTTAATATTATAATCGTTGCAACTATCTTTATAATTCACTTAATACTCCCTTATGATATCCAAATATATATATATTTAAGAATAGATAGAATATATATATATATATATTCAAGAACAGATGGAATATATATATTCAAGAATACATAGAACATATATATTCAAGAATACATAGAACATATATATTCAAGAATAGATTTAATATATATATTCAAGAATACATAGAATATATGTAGTCAAGAATAGATGGAATATATATAGTCAAGAATTATTATTAATTTGATAAGACTGCCGTCATAAAAACCTTTCAGTCTCCTTAAAGTTTGATTAGGTGAACTAAAATACTTATCTAAACTTATTTCTTAAGGTTTTGATATAGGTAGGTCAAAAATATGAAACACTCACATTATACCTTATATATTTTAAATGATATAATTATGTATAAAATCGAGTTTTTCACTTTGTTTTGTTTCTGTTAGCATAAGCCTTAAGTGTTAAGCAAACACGAGAAAACGTATAACAAATTACAAATTATAAAATACCAGAATTTTATTCTTATTTACGTATTTCTCTACGACTTTACAATGAAGGCATACCTAGTTCTACTTAAATTAAAATTGTATTTGCAAAATAATCTTTTATGAGGTAGAGATATATTATAAGGTTTGTTTATGAAATGTGATTGCTAATTATTTTGAAGATTTATGCTATGTAGATAAAAATTTTATAAAATTTTGTATCAGTATTTTTTGCAAATGAAGGCATACTCGGAAAACCTTATTCCATATATCTCCCGCATGTAATTATTCCAGTCTACAACAATCTTACCGGCATTTCTAACTCTTCTAAGCAAAATTTAACATTCCTTAATTCTTCACTTTAGCAGTATACAAATCTTTCTACTGTAGGAAATGGCAAACGATTATTATCACCAAAAAAGTACATATTATCGAAAATGTTTTGTGTAAAATATAGTTACACATTTAGGAAAGAACTAAAGGAAACAATATAGGAATCCAAATTTCATACATTACTGTTGTTTCTTTCAAAATTCCCGAACTTTTAATGCTATAGTTTTCTCAATTAATAAGATTTAAAAAAATAGAAAGGTATCGATTAAAAAGTAAGATAAACACTAATAGTACAAGTTTTGAAAAATGAGATGTAACTTCGAAAAATTCAGTTGAACAATGTCATCCACAATCGGCGCAACATAGTCATAATGAAATTTAAAGCAAGTAATATTTCCATCTGTGTATGTAAAGTGATAAAGTAAAACGCATATATTAGGTATAACATTTCAATGCTATTTAAAGTTCAGAGAATAATATACAGATCATATCCTCGGGGAATCGTTAGGAATTGGAAAAGGCATTTAAAACTTTTAAATCCCTTTGTTCGTTAATAGAAGGGAGAAAGCTGTTGTGGATCTCATAAGGCGTGTTGAGGGGGTATCCATTCGAAGAAAGTGATTCCCCATCCTTTACTTTACTGAAACAGCCCCGCTGCGATCCTACTGCAGCACCGCGGAGAAGATACGTGTGACTAAATAACCCGTCAATCACCCCTTTTCATTTTCGACTCTTTCTAGGGGACTGGAAAAAGACGCTGTGACGTATGTGTCTCGGGGGTTACGGTCTAGCCCAAATTTCAGCCCGACGAGAGTCTGCCGTTACTAACGGATGACGATGAATTTTTTCTGAACGTATCTCTCTCGGGGCAAACGGTGAACTGGTTAAATCCACCCTTGTGTCATGGCTCTTTTCATTTTTTCTGAAAAACCTAAAGATTCACCACATCTTGAAAAACGGTAAAATGGACACCCCAATCTTGGAAAATTGAAATGAACTCTCCACACGATCTCTCTTTCAGCTGGGAAGCCATTCTGGACCTCCCTTCTTATAAACTGGGCTCTCTTTGAATCGGGAAGCCAATTTGGAAAAGTGAACCCTCTCTTCGAACGCATTTTGGAAAATAGAAATGGTTTTCTTTGAACCCAAGCTTGGAAAAACTGAAATGAACTCTCTAACGACCTTTTCTTGTATTTAAAAGCCATTTTGGGCTCCCATCTTGGAAAACGGGTACCAATCTTGGAAAACTGAAATGGACTCTATCTCTCTTTGAATTAGGAAACCATTTTGGAAACGTTCAATCATGGAAAGTGGTGTAACAGTTTTAAATATTGTTGCTAATTGTTTGTGCAATTTAAATAGATGAACATTAATGTGTATCTGAATGGCAACGTTTTAAACGCACGAAGAATGTAATTATATTTATTTTTAAATAGTTTACAGTATGTTTTCTCTTCTTGCTTGTATGTCGCCATTTGAAGTGCTAAATAAAGTTTTTGCTGCGTTCCATCAATGGAGTTTGCTTCATTTGCGAAGGAAGTATCACAGTCTTAATTATTTTTGGAGGCACCGACCGACATCGAATAATCGGGCGTCTTTCTGTTTTATTAGTTCATCACTGAACGCAATATTTGTAATACATATTATCACTTCTCGTAAATGCTGAATTGTTTTATTTTATCAGTTCATCACTGAACTTAATATTAGTAATACCAGATTATTACTTCCTATTAATATGGAATTGATTTATTTTAATAGTTCATCGCTGAACGTCATATTAGTAAAACAAAATTATTATTTCCTATTAATAGTGAATTGCTTTATTTTATTAGTTCATCGCTGAACGTAATATTAGTGATACGAGGTTACTACTTACTGTTAATATTGAATTGCCTTATTTTACTACCTTATTGGATGGATATTATATTTAATATTCATTTTAGTTGTTCAACAGTAGACATATATAGCGTATCCATTGTTATTACTTTTATTTTTGCTCGGAGTTAATGTGGCAGAGAGTATGTATTTCATATAATTTAAACATCTCATTTTTGAGGTTTGTGTATTTAAGAGAGTTCACTTAATTTCGTGATTCCTGAGAGCATTAATTAATTACAGTAATTAAATTGAGATACTTTAAGGAAGCATAAAGAAGAGAGTGTTCATAAATTTTAAAAACAGAAATAATGTCCTATTTAGAAAGAGCTCGTAAGGAAGATTTGTAAGATCTGACTTGGCAGTTCATGTGACTGCAGATTTAAAAATAGTCGATTTAAAACAGAAAATTGTTGAAAGTAGAGATTATGATGACCTATTCGTCAAAGGAGTCTTAGACACAATAATAGAAAAACGGAAAGAAGGGGAGGAAAGGGAAAAGAGAAAGAGAAGAACGGAAAGAGACAGAGGAAAGAGAAGAACGAAGGAGGAAGAAGGAGAAGAGCGGAGAAGGAAAGAACAGTACAATTAGAGAAATTAAGACTTGAAGCAGAGACAAAATCTCAAACTAACGGACAGGTCGGGCCAAAAACGAAGCTGCGTCACCTTATGCAGAAATTCGATGACAAGAAAGGAGACATCTGTCTATATTTGCTACTGTTTGAAAAGCAAGCTGAATAGGCTCAAATTAATAAAAAAGAATTTGTATCTCATTTACTAGGACTATTTCCTTACGAAGTAATACAGTTAATAGCTAGAGAACCCTCCGATAAAGCTAAAGACTATGAGCATGTGAAGAATTTATTGTTTAAACGGTTTAAGCCAAGCCCGGAAAAATTCAGGCAGAAATTCATGAAACATTAAAAGAGTACAGAATCCACATAGATGGATTTCAACTACGAAATAGAAAATTATTGCAAAGAATTGGTGACTGGCACGGGGTTGAGACTTTTGATCAGTTGCTAGACTTGATGGTCATTGACGAACTTAAACGTCGAGTCCCTCCCGAAATTCGAGATAATTTTCTTGACGAGTGGGTAGATATTTCATCCAAGAAATTAGCTTAAAAACTTGATGCGTATGAAAACATCCGCGGAAACTTCCCAAAAAGACCTGTAGTATAACGGCAGAAAGAAAGATAAAATTCACAAACTCATAGTAAAGTGAGTTCAGATAATAAAAATGAAACTGAAAATAAACTGTCATCTGGATTTAATTCTCAAAGCTGGTTCTGCAGACCTAGAAGTCCACGTCCGGATGATAAATATGATAAACGAGACTCCGCAATGTTATCAGTGTGGATCCTCTCAATGTCCAAAATTTAAGAATAGTACTGAATCTCCTGCTAATCTTAACAGAATTAGTGAAAAACCAGAGGATAAATTTATATTACCTTATGCTAGTATGAGTTGCGTAAATGGTTATAAAATTCCTACGTTAAGAGATTCAGGTGCTAGTATTGATATAGTTTGTCGCAAATACATCAAGCTGGAAATGCTGACCGGTGAAAACGTGTAGGTGCAACAACCATTAGACTTGAATCCAAACTGTTTACCATTGGCTTAGGTCGAACTAAATTATGATCTCGGTCGAGTAATAACCAAGACTGCCATTATTAAAAATGAACTTGCAAAGGAAGATATTTATTAGGCAATCGAACTTTTGCGCTGTTGAATGGACAAAGAAGCGAACCTGATAGTTATCCTCACCAGGTTAATACGGTCTCTACTAGAAGTTTACTTTTTTATACCTTAAGAATTTTAGTGTATCCAGACTGCAATAGATGGCGTTACCGCCGTGTGATATCATATGTCGTCACGGTATCGAGAATTTGTTTTGCTTTTTTTATAGAGTGTGAATTCGAAAGGTGATCTGCTTATGGTGCTATTGTGTTCTTATAGTGGACAATATGCAAGTGTTCAGTCGTCATGTGGACGGCTTACTTCATATTAAAAGTGATACTTATTAGAGTGGTTATTTATTATTAGTGTATACTGTATACAGTGCATTTTCTCGTCTTCAAGTCAAAACAAAACACTAGAGCTCAAACGAAAAGAGAAATAGCTGAACGCGATGAAGAGATCTTGGAACCGATGAAGGAAGAAAATGAAGCCCCCAGAGATGTTATTGAAGAAGAAGTTAAATTACCGGAATTAAATATGGAAGATGAGGCTCTCATGAAATTAGTAAACATTGACTCAAAAGAAGTTGTACGACTTGAGCATAGTGATAAGTAACTATCTAAAATCATCAAAGAAGTTAAAGAAACTACATGCAAAAATGAGAACTATAGTCTGACGGTAAAAGATCTTTTAGTTATGAAAAGACAGATAAAATGGGCTTTGGAAAACAGCTTGTAGTTATACGTGAAAAACTCAAGCCGTCAATTATAACCATGTGCCACAAAGGAACTTCCGGCCATTTGGATGTCAAAGAGACCAAAGACAACCTGGCTAGACATTTTTATTGGACGAAATATTACGAAGAAACCGAAGATTTTGTAAAAACCCGTGACCAATGGCGTTAGTACCAGTTATTTCCGAAATATTCACTAAAATAAATTTCGATGCTGTTGGTCCGCTACCTATTTCAAAGACTTGAAAAAATATATTATTGCAGCTCTGTATATGTCATCCAAATATCCAGATGCTGTTGCGGTGACAGAAATTTCTTCACCATCCGGGAAAGAAGCTCTGTGTATCATCCGCAGAGTAATCCTGTTGAACGATTCCATAGAACGCTGAAAAGGGT
>KK116207.1:0-16384 GCA_000611955.2 Stegodyphus mimosarum
GCGAAGTGAGAACTGAATTAATTGAATGAGAAATACTGAATCGTCTGTGAAAAACTGTTTCTTGTTTTTTTTTTAATTTTCTTTTACACATCGTTTTAGATTTATTATAGTATTTGAATAGAGCATATGGCAACGATTAGGTAATTCTCAAGACGATAGACATAATTTTTCTGCATTGTAATGAGTTATAAAATGAATGAGATGTAATGCCGTTAAGTGAAGCTAGCGCCAGAGTGTCGCTGTGGTAAACAAATATACTCACTTTTAAAAAGTGCATTTATTCTGTAGTGGTTGATGCGCCATCGATGAAGTAGATTTAATTCAATCCAATAAGTTTAAATGAAATGCAAATGTGTATAATTTAATATTCCGTACAAGGGAGTCATGCGGTGTACACATCAGATTTTTTAATTCAAGTAATAATAGTAATTTTAATCACGTTTTAATTCAGATGCATGATTCGATAAATAGACTAAAAGTACATATTTGTTAGCAATAATTAATTGGTGACAGTGGAAAGTATATAGAGGCACCATTGCTTTATTGTAGCAGCAAAGGGGATGTCCTCCGATTGCAACATTTTATCACTTCAGCTTATAAAGCTTCTTTTTTAAAATTTTTTAGCCTCAGTGCTTGAGAATATTTAAAAAAGCAAAAAAATAAGTTTCAAATTTGACGCCTTTGCACTTTGACATCACAGTGTCTGCGAAGAAGTAATCTAATTATTACTTTGCTGAAATAGATCTTGTAGGAGCAATTTGAAAGTACAAGGAAACTGATTTACTTATAGTGTTTACACATGAAACATGAGAAGACCATAATTTTTGGGATACTAAACTCGTCGCCGATGGAACATTTTTTATGAAGGGGTACACTAAATCTATGCCAATGTTTGCTACAAAAATACACCCCCCTCTTTTTTTTTTTTTTTTTTTTTTTTTTTTTTTTTTATTTTTTTTTTTTTTTTTTTTTTTTTTTTTTGGTCTCGTAACTTTGTAGAACAATTAATCAGTCAGTTAATTGCCACCAGAATTAAACCAGCTTCATGAGAACTGGAAATGCCACGAGTGTTATTGGAAGTGGCTCTATGATGATGATAATGATAATGAGATTTTGTAATGATAATGATAATGAGATTTTGATAATGAGATTTGTTTACAAATGCTTGGCTTTTGACACTTAAACAATTATATACTTATTAGGTTCTGAAACCTACCTGAGTGCCGATTGATCATAAAATGTTCTACCTGATAAACCAAAGTTGATATTCTTCGTAATAACTGGCAGAAGCTGGCAGGTAGGGTTTTCATAATTTCGTACACGAGACCCATGTATCCAATCTTTTGAGATGTTCTCGACTAAAATCGAAGGAAACTTGGAATGCTGTTATGTCACAGGTGGTTCTCAATGATTATGAGAAACGCATGGTTTGTTCCTTAGCTAACCGATTATTATCCATGAAGGGTCTCATACCTAAAAAAATGTTTTAAAAACAATAATATTTTTCATTAATTATTATTTGGAAAACCTTTTGTCCCGTTAAAGCAGTTTAATTTTATTAAAAAGAATCTGAATAGAAAATTCATGTTAATTTATAGAATTTCGAAATTACAGCGTAAATTATTCTACGAATTTTTCCAAATAGTAAACAAATTTCATTGCTGACTTTTCAATGGTAAATTTCTTTCTTCAGCCAATTATTAATTGTTATTTAAAAAATTCAGGCATATGTTCCGAAATGTAGAGTGTTCTATGAAAAGTCTTCGTACGAGACGATAAGTGAATCCCCCGTAGTATTCTTCGCTTCTGACGTGCCACTATTGCTCCCAGCGACTTCCGTAAGTGGCGATTTTTCGGTTAAGTGCTCCGCGGTAGTCGGTTCGGAGACTGACCGCTCCATCAATTTTCATGGCGTTGACACATCGCCGAACATCCATTTTCCCCACCTACCACATTTCCCACCCCCTATCTAAAGGGGAAAAGAATTATTTTTGATAAGAATCCGGTAATGAGAGGAGCGAGATCCCTCGAGAGATCCCGAGTAACTACCAGTTTGGCTCCGCTATCGCTCATTTGGCTACTCAAAAAAATCTTTAAAATATTTCCTTTATTTCAAAAATTGTGAAAATCAACTTCTGCCGGCGTAAACTTCAAAACAAATTGGCCTTCATAATGGGGCATGATGGTTAACAGTCAAAGACGGATGCTATTAGTTTAAACAAAAAACCTATTTACTTATTTTAACTGGCCAAAACAAAGAAGCAAAGAAACCTTGCAGAGTAAATTTGAATATACGAATATTGAGGAAAGAGTTACTAGTGAAACATCTGAAAAAAATTACATAATCTTTCTAGCAGTGCGTCTTTCGAATAATAGGACTCAGGGTGCAATTGATCATTATTAAAAAATATTTATTTATTTACAAATGCTTGGCTTTTGACACTTAAACAATTATTCGTTTTCGCTTCGCAGTACAGTTACAGAATTAAAAGGCCCTTTACAGAATTAAAAGGGCAAAGGACAGGGTGCGTGTTTAAATAATATCCGGGCATTGGATTGTGTAGAATCACACAGAAAACTAATTAGAGAATTTTCGAGTCTAATGTAAAGCAGCTGAGCATGAAGGCAATCTTGTTCAGTCAAAAGATAGAATGGTGGATAGTTGTAGCACGAAAATAATTTGGGATCGTATGTCTTTCGTGCAGGAGATATTGCTAAGCCCTTATCTTTACTTAGAAAGCTGAGAAAGAATCTTACTAAATCTATATTTATCAATCTCTTAAGGAGAATGTAAAATCTTTAAATTTCTGGAGGACGCTTGTTCCTTCCTCTGCCAGAAAATCTGCAGTTTTACTTTGCTCTACTCCACAACGAACCAGCACCTACTGTGATGCTATGGAGTCGGAAGCAGAATTCAGAAGATGTTGGCACTAATAAATATGTTTAGAGTTAGAAGCTCTGTTTCTGGCAAGAATCTGAAACACTTGAAATATTTATATCAGATTATAAAGTTCGGAAAGTATCAGTTTATTGGCCTGCATCGAAGGTCTAGAAATTGTAAGTAGGCAAACTGACATCATTGGTACAGGTTTACGAACTATTCAGAGTGTTATTAATTGTCAGAAGGATAAGATTGGAGCACCGACTTCTCTGGAAGATATGCTGTTGAAAATCGATCTTAAATAATGGTGAACGAAGATCTGTAAAACAAGAAGCAAAATCAAATCTCAAAAAATCTGTTCTTGATAAAAATCTTACAACGATGTTCAGCATGAGGTTGATGAAAATCCTAATAAATAGATAACCAAAATGATTAGCAGAGAACTACAAAAGGAAAAAAGAAAGGTGACTAAAGGAAACTCTGAATGACTAAACAGGCTCGTATTGTGAATATATCTGCAAACACTTAGAGCACGCTATTCAGAAATATGTGGGAAAACTCATAATAAATTTCTAAGAAGCTTTGATATATAAATTAAGAAATTCAACATAATAAATTAAATAAGCAAATATTTACCAATAATTGCAGTTTCGTAGGTGTTTAGCCCAACTTCATCAAAGCGTTTCTGTTAAGGTACCGAGCTTAAGTTGTTCTGTTTGGCTAAAGGAAGTTGTTGATCAGTAAAGAAGATGAAACCAAAGACCACAACTTTCAACTTGTTCCCGCCCGCCACATCTCTTCTTTCAGCTCAGCACTTACAACTTCAACAGATCAGTGTTAAGAAATTAAAACTTTGTCGATAACACCGATCTACCCAAACATTTATTTACCCTAGAAATATCGCTTGAAAAAATTCCCTTGTAGCAGTAATGTGAAGAAGTTGTTGTGACTTAAATCACTTGTCTGATAGTAACATCAAAACGAGCAAACGAAATTCATCGTGACAAGGGGAGGGAGCAAGACTGCGCCTGTAATTGGCAAGAACTTTAAACACCATATAGATGACAGTGCGACTTTGATCAGCTTTTCCCCCAATTCTGATAGAGAGCATCCGGGCGGGATGGGTCAGAGAGTGTCCTCCCACCTTTGCTCCTACCATCAACCTCCCGAGAGGGCTTTCCGCTCGCCGCATATTTAGAGCGCCCTATGCCGAACAGACACAATACATTTATAAACATCTCCGGTATTCGAGCTGTTGCTAACTGATCAGTGGCGGAGCAAGCGAGTTATATCGAACTGTGTTGGTGTCGATTTTTTGAGGCAGAAGGAAGTTTATAAAACTTTAAAAAATTTACTTTAAGATTCAGAAGCTAATTTTTCAGCTATTACTTTTTCATATATAAATTTTATTGTTTATAATAAATTATACATCGTGTCTGTGTAAGATCTTGCCAGGACTTTATTTTTACAGCCGTTTGTCGTAGAATGATACTTCCGGTTGTAAAAATGTTCCGAATGGCTCAACATATTCATGTTTTGCAATTTTTAAATTAAGAAAACACAGTTTTGTAAAAATTACGTAATTTAACTTTTTATACTGTCCTCAGGTTCCTATAGTTATATTTAGCAAAATTTCATACTTAATATAAAACATGAAATCCAAAATGTTTCATTCCCATACAGAGATATATCTTAAAGCTGGTTATCCTATTCAGGATATGTACACTGCGGGAAAAAAAGAGGGGGGAGCAGTTCTATATCTCCCGTTCTATGAGCCGATTGACGAAATTCAAATTACGTTTTTCATGTCTTGAAAGCGCGATATATTAGGATATATATTAGATTTATATATAGCATTGTTTTAATGTAGGTATTTTGACACAAAATCGGACTTTTTCTGAAATGACATGTCAATTTTTTTTCCATATTTCGATACTACGACTCAAATTATACCCAAATATTAAATTTTGTAAAATTTTGTGTGAAATTTACAGAGAAATTCAAAATTTTATCTTGGCGCATTTTTTACAGTTTGCGCCAAGAATAATTTACTTGGAGAAATTCCTTAATTTATAGCAACCTATTTTCCTTTCCTTTTTTTCATTGTACACGACTGGAAAAAAAACTCACTATTCATACTTTCAAATAATTTTTGTCGGTATGCTTAGAAATACATCTACTTTAAGATGATGGTAAAAATTTTATAGGTTATAATTCAATTTTATTTCGGAAAATTTATAAACATTATTTAAAAATAAATCATAAAAAGTGGGTGAATTTTATTTGGAATGAACCTAAATTTCGAAACGTGAAAGGAAGAATCAAATAAGCTTAATAAAAAAGAGATATTAATAAATATATACCAAATTCAATTAACATGGTAGGAGCTAAAATTTTATGAGCTAATTTTTTAAAAATTTCTTGTGCGACTTTTACAAAACTTGGCAGTTTGGCGTAATTTGAGTCGTAGAATCAAAATATGGAAAAAAATTGGCATGTCTTCTCTGAAAAAGTCCGATTTTGTGTCAAAATACCCATATTAGAACGATGCTATATATAAATCTAATACATATCCTAAGCCGCGCTTTCGAGACATGAAAAAAGGAATTTGAATTTCGTCAATTGGCCTAGTCGAACAGGAGATATAGAACTGTCCCCCCCTCTTTCCCCCCCCCCACAATGTATATAAATTGAAGGGCGAAGAGTTTGCGCGCTTCTAAGTAACTAAAAACAAAATATCATTTTAGAAAAAGTTTTTTTTTATGTAAATACAGTAAAGAACAAGCATTCGTATGCAGATTTTCGAGAAAAGTAGCGATCAATATAATTTCTTTCAATACAATTTCGAGAAAAGTAACGATCAATTCTTTTCTTTCAGAAAAGAAATCTAACCACGAAATCACAGAATTCCTGTTGTGGAAACCACTGACAGGTTTCAGTACTGGCATATTGCGAACTCATGGAATTATTTGCATAAATTAAAAATCTGGTGTGGACATAATATGACTTATTCAGTCATATACATTTTTTGCTGCACTTCATCTAAACTTATTTCTTCTAATTATTCTGACTTAATTAACCGATCCTTCAAGGCAAGCTGAAAATTGACATAAAAATTTGCAAATTTTGAAATCAAGTATCCTGATCAATAATAAATAGAGGAGGTGAACAAGGGATAATAAATAAAATAAAAAAGGAAGGTGAACAAATAGATATTATAGTAGTCCCATATACAAAATTTCAATAATTTACGGCTAATCGCTTTTGAGTTATGCGAGATCCGTATATACACTGCGAAAAAAAAATGGGTATATTTCTATTTCTCGCGTTCTACTGGGCCCATTGACGAAATTCAACTTGTGTTTCTCATGTCTCGAAAGCACGACATAGGATATATATTAGATTTATATATAGCATTATTCTAACATAGGTATTTTGACACGAAATCGGACTTTTTCTGAAATAACATACCAAATTTTTTACATATTTCGATTCTACTACTTAAATTATGCCAGACTGCCAAGTTTTGTAAAAATCGCACGAGTAGTTTTTAAAATATTAGCTCTCAACATTTTAGCTCCGCAATGTTTATTGAATTTGGTATATATTTATTAATATCCCTTTCTTTATTAAACTTACTTGTTTCCTTCTTTTAGAATTCGAAATTTAGGTTCATTCCAAAGAAAATTCGCCTATTTTTTATGATTTATCTTTTAAATTTGTATTTTTAAATAATTTTTATATATTTTCGAAAAATATTTTGAATTATAACCTACGAAATTTTTAATCATCTTAAAGTAGATGTATTTCTAGGCACACTTGCAAAAAATGAGAGTTTTTTTATTAATATATCACGTATGTTTCACGTATATTTCTATATATAATCACGTATATTTCTAAGATATGCGTGAATTTATATATTGGCGCGTTGTGAAATTTGGCATATTTGTTGAAAGCGATAATAAGAAAAATGTGGTTTACGCACTTTGTTAAAATTATTTGGTAGTAGGAACGATGTAACTTCTTTTCCGGTTGTTCACAATGTAAAAAGCTAGGAACGATGTGACTTTTCTTCCGCTCCTGCACAATGGAGGGGAAAGAAAAATGGGTTGCCATATATTAAGAAGTTCGCCAAGTGAACTATTCTTTTCGCAAACTGAAAAAAATGCGTCAAGTTAAAATGTTGAATTTCTCTTAAATTTCGCACCAAATTTTACAAAATTTAATATTTATGCATAATTTGAGTCGTAGAATCGAAATATGTAAAAAAATTGGTATGTTATTTCAGAAAAAGTTCGATTTGGTATCAAAATACCTATGTTAGAACAATGCTATGTATAAATAAAATATATATCTTAAGTCGCGCTTTCGAGACATGAAGAACGCAATTTGAATTTCGTCAATCGGCCCAGTAGAACGGGAGATATAGAACTGTCTTCCCTCTCTTTCTATTTTTTTTTAATACCTTATATACTTTTTATACGTTTTTTATAAAACTGTCCGAGAGATTTTTATTGATTGAAATATTTAATTTTGTTTTATATTGATATCTCTAAATAAAAAAAAATTAAACAAAACATTTTGGGAACAATGGAAATTTTCCGCGAAACCCAGCTGAATATTACTTTGTGTCATTTTAAGAAGTGGCGAAAATGATTCAAAACACTGACACGTCACCAATTTGATACCATGTTGATAAAATGACCACTTGTTTGTTTGCTTTCTCGTTCAGCTGTTCGTGCAATGCCACACCTTTTCCGCAAGGTATTAACCTCATTTAAGAAACAAGTCGTCGACTAACTTACATTTCTTGCATTTATTTGCTTTAAAGTGAACTGTTTATGGCAGGGTGCGTAGCTCAGATGGTAGAGCGCTCGCTTAGCATGCGAGAGGTACCGGGATCGATACCCGGCGCCTCCAATTTTTGTAAATAAAATAATCATTCGATTTTATATACAAACGTGAGAGTAACTGCTACGGAGAGTGGGAGAAATAAAACTTAACAGTTTAAGAAAATCCTAATAAATAAAACAATGTTTTTAAGTCTTTAAACTATAACTCTTTATACTCTTAAAGAGTAGCTTTAAGAGTATAAAGTACGCACTTTTTTTTTAAGCAAATTTTAGCTGTCTTAGAAACACTATAATTTTTCTCTTTTTCGTGTTGTTTCTACTAAATTTAGACCAGCTTTTAACGCTGTATTTCTCATGGATTGGTTTCAGCTTATTTTATTTTTTAGACATTTTAGCTTTCATAGCATTTTAAAGTAACTAAAAAACTTTAAAATTGAAGAAAACCCAAATAAATAAAAGAAAATTTTTTTTTCATTTATTATTTTAGTCTTTTGTTCTCTGAAGTGCATACTATATTCTTTCTTTTATCAAATTTTAGCCGTCTCAGAAACATTTTAAATTTTTCTCCTTTTTGTATTGTTACTATTGAAATTTAGATCCGCTTTTAAAGCTGTATTTCTCGTAGTTTGGGTTTCAGGTTATTTTATTTTGCAGGTATTTAACACTTTAAAGTAACTAAAAAACTTAAAATTGAAAAATAAATAAATAAATAAATAAATAATTTTTAAAAATACTTTGAAGTGTATAGTATATTTTTTTAGCAAAATTTAGCTGTCTCAGAAACATTACAATTTTTTCTCCTTTTTGTGCTGTTACTACTAAAATTTAGATCAGCTTTTAACGCTGCATTTCTCATGGATTGGTTTCAGCTTATTTGAATTTTTTAGGCATTTTAGCTTTCATAGCATATTAAAGTAACTAAAAAACTTTAAAACTGAAGAAAACATAAATAAACAAAAGAAAAAATTTGTCATTTATTATTTTAGTCTTTTGTTCTCTGAAGTACATACTATATTCTTTTTTTAGCAAATTTTAGCCGTCTCAAAAACATTCCATTTTTCCTTCTACCAAAAAACTTAAAGTTAAAAAAATTAAAAAGTTTAAAAAAATAAATATTTTAAAAAAATACTTTGAAGTGTACAGTATATTCTTTTTTTAGCAAGATTTAGCTGTTTCAAAAACATAATTTTTTCTCCTTTTTGTGTTTTTTCTACTAAATTTAGACCAATTTTAAAGCTGTGTTTCTCATGGATTGGTTTCAGCTTATTTTACTTTTTAGGCGTTTTAGTATTCATAACCTTTTAATGTAACTAAAAAGCTTTAAAATTTAAGAAAACCTGAATAAACAAAAGAATTTTTTTATTTATTATTTGAGACATTTGTTCTCCGGAGTGTATACTATATTCTTTTTTATTTAGCAAATTTTAGCTGGCTCAGAAACATTATAATTTTTTTTTCCTTTTTATGTTGTATCTACTAAATTTAGACCAGTTTTTAGAGCTGTATTTCTCATGGATTGGTTTCAGCTTATTTTACTTTTTAGGCATTTTAGCATTCATACTATTTTAAAGTAACTAAAAAACTTTCAAATTTAAGAAAACATAAATAAACATAAGAAAAAAATGTTTTTTTATTTAGGCTTTCGTTCTCCAAAGTTCTCCATATTCTTTTTTTAGTAAATTTTAGCTGCCTGAGAAACAACATAATTTTTTCCCATTTTTTATGTTTTTCGTACTAAATTTAGACCAGCTTTTAACACTGTATTTTTCATGGACTGGATTCAGTTTCTTTCATTTATTAGGCATTTTAGCATTCATAACAGTAAATTATAATTAACACTTAACATCTCATCCCTCTTAAGATTATCTCACCTACTGTTTATCTGTCGCTTCAAATATTAATTTACAGATTAACTAAAAAATGAAACAACAGAGAATAATTTTTAAACTGAGACAAAAACTATAAACTAACCATTCTATCTTCAAATAATTATAATTAAAGATAAAAGTACAATGAATAAATCTTTAATTGTCACACAAAAACTTAACAAATTTAAGTAAGTATTACTTGCATTAAAAACATTATATTTATTTTTTTTAAATCTGATGTGGACCCCCATATGACTTCCTTGTATGGCCTGTTGTACGCAATTTTTGATGCATTTCATATAAACTTATTTCCTCAAATTCCTCAAATTCAACTTATTTCCTCAAAGTATCGTTGATTCCTTAAAGATATATTTCTCATTCAATTAATTCAGTTCTCAATTTGCGGCAAGGCAAACATGCAAAAAACTCAAAACATCTTCATTAAAAATTGTAAAATACAGAAAAACATAAAACAACAAATACAGTTAAAACAATTTTAAAAAATTGCAATTAAAATTAAGAGTTTCTCCGTAAATCAAGTAGTTCGGCCAGCGGTCGAGAAGACAGATTTTCTGTGCACCAAACTGAAATTTTACTTTTGGTCCCGCTCGACAAAAAGACGTTGAAAGGACAGAAACTGAATTAATTCTCTATTCTACTAAAGAGTTTCAAATGTAAAGAAATGGCCGCCACGTTAGACTTAGCAGCACTTAAACAGCTTTTAAATTGTTGATAATTGTACATCTGTTTCATTCAGATTAACCAAAGACATAAAAACCTTAAACGGAATATAAGAAAATCATAATTCAATAGCTTTTAACCCAGACAAATGCCCGATTTACCAACATATGAGAATAAAAAAACCTGAGCTCACCGAGCCGGGTAATAGAGTGAATATATATATATTTATTTATTTACATACTTTTGGTACGACCGATTGCAACCAAGAAGGAAGGTGCATAAGTACATGTTATAGCCGTCCTGTGTGCAGTATTTCAACGTTCCGAGACTACTCGTTTTTGAGTTATGCGAGATTCATACGTACGTACGTACAGACGTTATGAAAAATTCTCTTCTGAATCTATTTTAAGTCTCTTTTGCAGTTCGTTTTTGGAAAAAGAGTCTTTTATTATGTTCGTACGTACAGATGTCAAACAAAAACATCGCTCAAATGGATTCAAGTACGGTCCAAATGGATATTTTTGTTAAAATATGATACCCGAAATTTTTCGCAATTGCAATGATTCTTTTACTTCGTACAAGGAGATAAAAACGGCAGCTTTCATTACTTTAAAATGTTAGTTATTATCATTTATTATTTTGAAAACACGCTTTATAATAGAGAAATTAAAAAAAAATTACAGATTTGTTTTTTGATTTACATTCACCTGTATTTCACAATAACGTTTCCTAGGGAGATTTCACCGTTCAAAGCAAAATTTCATTTATTTCTTTTTTTTTTAATTTTTCAAACAGATATCATTAATATTAATGCTAACAGCAATTAAAAAGTACAGCAAAATTTGTTTAATTTATAAGGTATTTCTCCCGCCTAAGCATGGCTTCGTGGTGTAATGGTCAGCACACTCGGCGCGTATTCGAGAGGTTCGAGTCTCGGCGAGGGCATTGCACATATTTCATGTCTCCTGCTTCGAAATAAACAAATGACTCTTCAGATTTATCGAATGTCACAATGGGTATCATTTCAAAATCAAACAGGATTTAGAAATAACGATTAACTTTTGTTATGTACCACATTACTAAATTATTCGTATTTTTAGCTGTACAGAATTGACAACATGTTAACTATTGCTATTGTTATATACTGGTTATTTCGAGTACAAAATTAATATTAAATTAAATAGCTGGTTATTTCAAGTGCATAATACTGAATTAAACTCTTGAATTAAAAAATGGGACAGTTCTGTATCTGCCATTCTACTGGAATTCTATGCTGGTTAATACAGAATTAAACTACTCATTTAAAATAATCAGCGACTTTAATCGTGTAGTTATACTTAAATAAATGTCAAACAGTTGGTTATTTGTAATCAGTTATATACAACCAGCTATTTTAACTGTACCAAATTAGTAGACATTTCAGTTAGAAATCCTATTCGTAGTTGTCTTCATTTGTCTTATTGCAAAGTAATTTGATAATCTTGCACTTCAGTGAAACGTTATGTGTAGATTTGTTTTTCATTTCTTTTCTTATAACACATTCCGTGATTTCCTGAAACACTTTCGTGTTATGTTTTCCATTTTATTTTTTGGTTTTGTGTCCAGAAACTTTAACTGTGTAAAAAGGGTAGTGAATGGTGAAGGCAGAACGTTGCAGCAATTAAAATGTTAATTAGAAAAGAATGGTAAGGTAATTATAATTTTGTTTTATCTTTTTTTTGCGCATGGTACGTACGTACGTACAGATATCACGAAAAATTCCACTTTGAATCTATTTTACATCCATTTTACTATCCGTTTTGGAATGAGGAGTTCTTTATTCTGCCCGTATGTGCAGATGTCAGGCAAAAGAATTGTCCAAATGGATTTCGAAAAGGTCAAACTGGATATTTCCATTTGACATCTGATACCCGAAATTTTTCGTGATTACAATAACTTTCTTTGCCTCATACAAGAAAGTAAAAATGAAATATATTCATAGTTCAATGAATTTTTAATGGATTATTAGATAATGGATTTAATAATCTATTAAAACATTAATTAATTTAACATTAATTTTTTACGTGATTTCATAAATTTTCATGTAAAAGTTATTAATATGCATATTTAACGTGTAAAATGTTTCGTGTAAAATTTCTTTCGGACTACCAATAAAAAAAATTAATTAAAGAATGTTTTCCATTATTAAATCACAAAAGAATATTACCAAATGGCAACAGAGGGTAACAATCAGCCTCGAATTATTTTAATTTACTTCATAACCGACTTCTCAAGGGAAGTTGGAAATGACGTCAAATATCCCTAATTTTTAAAGGTTAGGTTAGGTTATTCAGTTATGACAAAGCACACTAGGGCTATCTGCCTAAAGGGAGGGATGCCTTCGTGGAGGACTTTCTAAGGGAAACTGGCTCGTATACACGTTACACATGGGAAAAACCACGAAAACGCCCATGCAGCCAGCCCGGTCGCGGGATTCGAACCTCGGACCGAACTACCAGTGTTCAGCGTCTTTACCGCTCGGCCGCTGGTGGGCCCTTAATTTTTAAAATTTAAATATCTTGATAAATTTTTCATCACGGAACTCAATGTTTTTGTGTTTAATTTTTTCTAATGAGTACAAAGCTTTCCTAAACGTAAGTATAAAAACCTAAGGGCAGTATAAAATATCTGATTTCGCAATTTTTGTAAAACTGATTTTTGTGAATTTAGAATGCGAACACATGAATCTTTACGCTATTTAAAAGATTTTTTTTTGGTTGAATGTATATGTTTATGGCCAACGGTTGCGGAAATAAATGCCGGATGAGGATGTTCATAGACACTGTGTTTATTATATCAATATAAACATGCGGACATTAAAAAGAATTTAAGTGATTTTCTCCCTCTTATTTAGTTTTGAATTTATTAAAAGTTTAAAAATTGCCACTTTCTGTACTGTGTGTTCTCGTGATGTCCCTTAACATTTGCTTTAACCCCAGGAAGATCAGTGATGTTAATCTCGACAGGGTTACCATTAATTTTTCATGTTTCTCACTCAGAAAAAAGAAACAGTTTGCACAGTGTTGCATGAATATGATATGTGATGGTTTATAATGTGACGCTACTTGAATCCGGTCGAGTTCCGTGCTTTTCCGCAGTCGCATTTAAAGTAGAAAGTGATATAAGGAATTGTACAATTTTTCTGTGTGTGCTCTAGTGGTGTGTTTAGCACATTCAGTTAACAATCTGAAATTTCGCATACGACAAAGTTGATTTGTTTTTGCATCTCTCTCTGTCAGGACTGAGTGTTCGGTGCATATTCTTGGCAAACATCTTCGTGAACGTAACTAAGTCCTATGTCCTGATCTTGAAAAGTGAGCTGAATGCAGCTATGTTCTGTGGTGGAATACTGTGAATAAGTGGTAGAAGAACTGCACTTTAAAGGGATTTAAAATCCTCTTTTATTAAACCACAATTATTTACAGCCACTTCCCAACTCGGGAGGGATACAGAAAATAAAGACCTCACTTGGGTCTAAACTGAACAATCAAATTTAATTTAAACTAAAGCTAATTAGAAATTAAATAGTCGTTGCTCACAGAGCTATAACGCGAGGTTGGTCTCTAAACTAAACGGTGAGTACCAAGATTTAACTAATACTGACCCACTTAGAATTACTTCAATAAGTAATCACGTAACAGCGCTACGGTTTAGAATTTAAATACTAGCTGGTCAGCCGAACGTTGAACAGAGTAACAGTGGTCTGAGACTAAAAGCTCTCTCACACTGGAAGGTTTCTACCTTTCGTTTAAATATAACTTGGCTCTACTTCAAATTAGCATAAAGCTGAAACGCGCGCTAATTCTAACGGGAAGTTGAAATGAGAACATATAGAAAAGGGAAAATTAAAATAAAACTTTGTTAGTTTAACTAAAACCTTACATCTCTATGAAAAACTTAATATTCTTTCAAGGGGTTCCCACCACTAGCCTTAGCCAAAGAACCTCTATGTAAAGAAGGAAAGGCTCCATAGACGTAATGTAAACCACTTTGTCTGAAACGCCGCTACAAAGAAAAGGGAACATTCGCCAAGGGATTTGGCGACGGAATCTGTTGGCGAGAATTTCCCCTCTATGATGTGCCGGTTCTTTGGTACCTAGCCGACATTTTCCCCCTCCGCGACGTGTGTAGGAAATTGAGGAACACGGGTTAAGATGAATCGTTCTTTGATTTGTCGCGATAATTTAAACTCGGAAATGATGAAATATTAGGTGAAGTTTCACTTTCACTGGCTGTTGAACTTCCATTATCCATATCACTACTTGAAACCAAAGAACCTATTCTTTGTTTAAACTCTTGCTAAACGTAACGGTCGAACCTGTCCAAACCAACTTCGACATTCAGCTTCGAGCTTTGGCGCTTTTTGGCGACAGATATTTCACGCATGCGCGGTTGTTTCCCTTTTCGTTGGAAGGGAGCCACTTCTGCTTCTGCGAAGTTTTCCTTCTTAACAGTACATATTCTTTGCCTTAGCGGTCAAGTCGCCGAACACTGGTAATTCGGACCGAGGTTCAGATCCCGCGAACGGGTTGGCTGCATGAGCGTTTTCGTAGTTTACCCCAAGTGTAACGTGTATATGAGCCAGTTTCTCTTAGAAAGCCCTCGATGAAGGCCTGTCTCCCTTTAAGTAAGTAGCCCTCGAGTGCCTTCCCATAATCAAATACCGGCTAGCCGGGGAACAGCCCTGATATAAATTCCTTTGAAAGCTTTTGCCACATTATGTGTACACAAATTGCTGCTAAGAAACCTGCTACCAAGAATAAATTTCAGAAAATCATTATTAGGTTCTGGGTCTATGAAATTGGCCAGGATTGCATTTAGAAGTTGATATCTTTCATGCCTGACCGCTGCAAGGCTATCATCGCGCTCGTGGGGGATTCGCTAAATATTAAAGTGATCCTTCTGGGTGTGTATTCGTATCTAAGTGCATGTAATATGGCTACAGGTATGTAGAATTCACAATAACTGCAAAATTTTTGTTATCAATTACTTTGCTCTGCGTTTTGTTAAAAATTGCAATTTTCTCTCTTTTTCTGCATTTTTGTGAGTTATTAAGTGTACATAATTTATTAATTATAATAAAGCTTGATTCAAATTAATTCCAGAACTTTATTTTATTGCAACAATATGATCCTTATATAAAACGTAAACATGAAACACACTATTTGCACACTTTTCTACATTCGCAGATGATGCAGTTTCTTGTTGGTCACTATATTGCACATTTTCATTTATGGCTGATGTTTAATTAAAAACCGGTTAGATCGTATGTAATATTCAGATTAAATTATAATTTAGACTATTCCTAATAATTTTAAAATTCCCAAAGGTATTAGGTGGAAAATAAATGCATGAAAAAGAATTATATTTCAAAAAATTTCTGTATTCATTTCGTTTTTTTTATTTATTTAAAATGATTTCTTATTAAATTATTATTATTCGTGGATTTTATTTCTGATTTATTTATTTATTGTTTGATCATTATTATTATTCCCCCTTCTATCCGCACATTTCTTAATAAGAGTGCTTGATAAATTTGTAATGTTATTTAAAATTATTCCTTTAATCATGTTTCCTTACAATAACTGGTGCTACGCTAAGAAAGTTAGTTTACATGTTCGTGTTAGGATCTAGGAGCAAAGAATGAATTGTATGGTATTGCTTATTATTATTTGGAACGTCTGCTGGAATTATCCATTCACTCAAAAAATGAGAATCATCGGGGTAGGGCTTCGACTTAATTAAAGCCTTGTACAAAAAACAAATGAAAAAAATAATTACTATAATATGCAGTGAAATGCAATATTTTAATGGATGGTAGGTTTGGTTTGGTTTATTCGATTACAGCAAAGCACTCGAAAGCTATCTGCCTGAAGGGAGGGATGATTTAGTGGAGGACCTCCTAAGACAAACTGGCTCGTATCACATGGGGAAAACCACAAAAACGCCCATGCATCCAGCCAGTTCGCGGGATTCGAACCTCGGACCGAACTACCAGTGTTCAGCGACTATACCGCTCGGCCGCTTGTGGACTCTTAAGGGATGGTACGAAAAAATTCATT
>KK116207.1:17094-55299 GCA_000611955.2 Stegodyphus mimosarum
AAGCATATCTCTTACCGGAGAATCGAAGACTTTCACGTGACCTTTCACGTCGCAGCAAGTGATAACGCCCCTTTTGGACGAGTCTGTGTGTTTTGGCAGAATGCCAGCCAGGGTTGGGTTTGAGACGGCCGAACTATAGTATCGATTTTTAAGTTTTCATTATAACATTCATTTCATATAATTATTATATTTTAAGTTTTCATTATAATATATATTAATTATATTATTATATCATTTATAATATAATATTACGAGAACAAAAGAACTTTTCTCTGAAATTCTGCTTCAGGTTCTTAAAACAAAGTGCATGAGCTCATTTTCTTAGGAGTTCCGATCCTCTTTGACTGGAATATGACTTTGACATAACGTAACGTGTTATAACGTGAATTTTTCAAAGCATAAATGTAAGCCATTTTCCAATTTTAAGACACTTCGTGAAGAATTTTAACTCTCCGCAGAGACACTCCACCGCTTAGATAAGATACCTGTAGTGAATTTCGCTATAATCTAAAAAATCTTAGGTAGTCTTCTGCTTTCAAAATTCCTGTTTATAACCCCTATATCTTTCATATGAAAAAGGCTGCCCAGGATGCTGGACGGCTCTCTCCTGTACTCACTACCAAAGAAAGAGTAAAGAAATGCAAGTTTTATGAGATTGACCATCCTCCTTACAGTCCAGATCTGATAAGTAATATCTGCTTTCTAAGCTCAAATCTGATCCCTGCGGCGGAAATCTTAATGGCAGTTTAGATTTAAAGACTATAGTTATGGAGCATCTTAGAAAAAAAACTTCAGATAAATTTTTAAAGAGCATAGAACTATTAATTAAATAATGAGGAAAAGTAAAATAACAACAACAAAAAATCTGAAATGTTTCAGATTTTAAATTACGTCCAAAGGGGGCGCTTCTTTTTAACGTTTTGTGTGTTACCTTTATTTACTAAATATCATGTTCTTCGCACTTAAACCATAAAATTCAATTCAACAGCAATGTCACAAAATAATTTTAAAATTTAATTCCGCGCTGGAGATAAAAAGGTTTCCTTTTCCCCGTAGAGGGTTGCCATTGCTCGCTTTTAAATCGTTTGAGTTTGTTCATCAAAAACTCGTTAAAGGTTTACAAAATATGAAATAGATAATGAAACAAATTCCAAATTTGGGCTTCCAGATGCCCCTATTCGGGAGGAAACGTACGTTATTCATAATTGGATGGCTCTAGGTACCGTTGTTTTATCACAGTGCAAGAAACATTCATACATTTACGCAGATTCTTCATTCTTTAAGGTCTTTAAATGTAATTTCAGGGCGATAATGTTTGGTGGCAACAATATAAAAAGTGAATCGGACATTTATAATGAATCAATGCAAAATGCCAAAACGAAAACAATATTCCTTCAGGAACAAAGCCCCTTTGGACTAAGAATATGCAATTGCAAAGAAACTATGCTAAATAAACAACTCAATTTGTAGAGCGTTTTTCCTTTTTTTTTAAGCACGAAAAATAAGAAGAACGAACGATGTCCTCTCCGTGATTCGTACTTCGCCCCTTTCGAGGCTAGCCGAACATAGTTTCAAATCGTATCCATGGATGCATGCGGGATGGAAGGAAAAAATATCTTGAAAGTTTTTCTCTGTTTCGTTTAGAAGTACAGTAGGCGCATTAAGTGATGAAATGTGCAAACTTTAGCATTTTATCTCACAAGTTGAATGTGTACGAAGTACTTAATAAACACGGTGAAAAATAATTAATTGCTTGCTATTAGTTTACTTTTGTTATAGAAGGGCACACTAAAATGAGATGGATGGCAATTTGTCCTTCTCTTACTCAGATATTTGAAACTGAAGTACCCCTAAAATGCCTGTTTTGATTTTAATAAGCAATTTGATAAATTACCGCACTCAGCCGTTAAGTGTATATTAATCATAAAGCGACTAATAAGTCACGTGTAACTGTCTATCGGAAATGGCATAATAACATGAAAACCGTAATCTCAAATGTGTGTCTTTCTTGTACTAATAAATATTTTTGTCTACGTCTTTCTCTCCAACCTCCCATTCAGATTGCTTTCATGCTTTGATTAGTAAACGATTCTAATTAGTTTTGATTTTTACATTGCTCCTTACCTATGAGTAAGGCATTTCCACAGATACACATTCCAAGACTTACCACAATTATTTGAAATAACAAATAATACCTAAGCTATACATAACACGACATAAATGTAACGCACATTAATAGGGTAAAATTAAATTGAAGGAGTACAAAAGCGCTAATGGATTTAATGTCCGGTAAAAATACTATGACATAAAAAAACACAACAACAACCTGAAAGCTTTCAGGTTTTATATTACACTCAAAGGGGGTTTCTTTTCATTTACATATACATACACGTTTCAAGAGCATTTGGGCTAACTCTTCTTTGGGCTAAAATATTATGAATAAATAATAAAGTAGCATATCTTTAGAATTTCCAATAGACACTGTCGCGTGCTCGAGATAAAAATATTTTATTCCCTTCATTATTTTAGCGTGTTGCCATTGCTCGCTTTGAAATCGTTTAGTTTTTTTTATCAAAAATTCATTAATGTTTGAAAAAGATGAAATAGATAATAAAACAAATTCGAAATTCAAGGCTCAGGCTTCCAGGTGCCCATGCTTGGGTGGAGGACTATGTTCCTAAAACTTCGTTGACTCTAGATATCGTTGTTTTTTCACAATTCGAGAAACATACATACATTCATGTAGATTCTTCATTATTTAATTTCTTTAAATATAATACAGGACGATAATATTTGGTGGCAACAATTTGAAAAGTGATACAGCTTTTTGTAGTGATTTGACGAAAATTGACGTTTCTAGACTAATAGCACTACTTGGCTAACACCGCTTTGAGCTAAAAATAAAAATATTAATAAAAAGTATTAATAAAAAAGTACTAATAGAGTAATACGTAAATTATATTTACAGTTATTTTCTCCTTTTTCCTTTTGCTCTTTTACACATGAACAAATAATGAAAAGACAGGGAGTGTACTTGTACTGCATAGTATATTATGTAGTTTCAAGAGAGGAGTGAATAATAAAGAAAGTATGCATCTCTATCGTACTGCTTAAGCTGTAAAATATTGGTCTGAATTTTTGACTGAGTATTTGCCGTCATTTCAGGATTGCCATGATAAAACAATAGTGGGAACATTTCGGATTCTATAAGTCACCGCTTTAACGACTCGCTATTCAACGATATGCGATTCATACCGTATTAATCCTCTATATCTTAAATTAAAAAATCTTCCGTGAACTGCTGAGCTGCAGTATAGTAACATCTTTATAGATGCTATCATGCTGCTAAATTGCCTTAAGAAATGCTACAATGCTACTGAATCAGCGGATATACAGGCAAGACTATATAAAAGGATATCTTGGAAAACGTGAATAATAGGGCATGCATAAATACAAAGCTGCAAACACACGGACAGGCTTATGAATAACTTTTAATTTATCACATTGAAAGAGCATTATAGGTAATGATTTATACTCTATGCAAGACGCCTTTATTTAATTGTTTTCAAAATCATTTTTTTAAAATTAGAATTATGTAAAGAGTCTTATTGCTAATAAGATTGTAGAGACATTGGGTTATTTTGAAGCACGAGACATGAAAAATGAGCAATGTCTTCGCTGGGACTTGAACCTTGGACCTCTCGAATACGCGCCGAGTGTGCTGACCATTACACCCCGAAGGCATGTTAAGAAGGCGGGAGAAATACCTTATAAGATTCAATATGGAAATTTCACTTTCTCAAGAATGCCTTTGGTTTTTGAAAAATAATGTTATAATAGATGACGTTGTAAAAAGTGTCTACTACTTGAGGTAGGTAAATATATGAAAAGAAAAATAGAATACTATTTCCAAATGTTATCCAAGTTTCAAATATTGCAAGAACAGCAAGAAAATTTTGGATGTCAAAGGATTGTGTATACAGTGAGGTAGTTTTCAACCTGAAAAGTTTATTTTGCTGAATACATTTTAATCCAATTTTATGATAAAAATAGCCCAACTGACGCTTTATTTTATCAATACTATTTGAAACTACTGAAAGCTAAAAAAAAGTTTCGAAAGCTCAAATGGGTTCAGCTCTACTAGGTTTCGTTTCTATTATTATACATTTTAGAATTAAATGTTTGATTTTTTTAACGTAAATTTTATTATAGTTAATTAAAAATTAGATATTACTTTATATCAATTTAATGTTTAACTTAAAATGAAGAGAAAATTGTAAGAACAAATTAAAAACTTTTTTCAAAAAGATTTAGGCACTGGACACTGTAGAGACATTACGTTATTTTGGAAGCAGAAGACATGAAAAATGTGCAGTGCCCTCGCCGGGAGTCGGACCTCTCGAATACGCACCGAGTGTGCTCACCATTACACCACGAAGACATGCTAAGAAGGCGAGAGAAATATCTTATTTACTCCCTCTTTTAAAGGTCGACTGGGGATTAGGGGAACCAGTTGCCAAATCCTGGTGGTGGAGAATCATCCTCCACTACCTTTTTTAATTCGGGCGCCACTGTAGAGAATTAGGTTATTTTGAAGCAGTAGAGGTGAAAAACGAACAATGCCCTCGCTGGGACTCGAACCTTGGTCCTCTTGAATACGCGCCAAGTGTGCTGACCATCACACCACGAAGGCATGTTAAGAAGGCGGGAGATCTACCTTATAATACTTAATGCAAAAAGTATAAAGTAACAAATATTTATTAATCACTCATTCAACAAATACAATGATTCTACCGAAGAGCTTTGCGCGTTATGAGTAATGCTCAATTAAAAACTTCATAAACGCATGCATAAATTGAAGCACAAAAATATCTTTTGAAAAATCAGTACATAAATATATATTTTTGAACGCTTAGGTTTGCATCGCTGCTGATTGAACTAATAAATAATGTTTGTAGTTATAAAGAATGATTCTCAGGCTGTGATATTTACCTCACTTGTCTGACAGTAACATTATAATGAGGAATTACACGAATTTTGTCCTGGGAAAGAGAGCAGAACTACGTTTATCACTGCCACAGGCATTGGGTCCTTTATAGAAAAGGCCCCTTTGCTTGGTTACGTCCCAGTTTTGAAGGAGAATCCATGAGGTACGGGTATAAGAGTCTCCAATTCCGTTTTCCTTACCACCAAACCACTCGAGAAGGCTTTCGACTTACGTGTATTTTGATTGCTTCCAGACCGCAAGGACTGTACAGTTATAAATATTCAAGTAGTCTCCGAGGCTCAAACCAGAGGTAAACATTAAGCAGCCAACAACTTTAACCGTTATTCCAGTTATTAGGAAGTACATTCTGCATATTCACATTATATTTACGATGCCTCTGGTATTCAAAAGCCCTAGGAATCAGATCCTAGGTTTTCTCTAGTATAGAAGTCTTCTACAGATCAGAATCTGTTTTTAAATCTAATCGGTCTAAACTTGTAACTGATCATTTTCGATCGTAAAAATTAATATCTCTTGAAGCTACAATAAAATTCAACTTTTCTTCTGGCCGCTTATTCTGGAGATTTATACGCACTCGAAATGCGTAAAGGCAGTCCATGCCTGACCGTAAAATGAGCTTAAAGCTGCAGTAATATATGGCAGCTTATAACGGCCCAGCGTTAAACTCATTTTTTTTTCTCATCCACGTCTTGTGGTTAATATAACTAGAATAAAGAATACCAAACTATACGCTTTCTCGTCGAATGACAGCAACAGCTACTTGCTGGCATATTACAATAACAAAAAATATACAGATCTACAGTATACTTTTGATCGAACGAGAGCTAGCTTCTTTTCTAACACTCAGCCAAAGAAAGTCTATGTAAAGAAGGAAAGATTCCATGGACGTAATGTAAACCAGTTTGCTATTACGCCGCTACAAAGCGGAGAGAAAATTCGCCAAGGGATTTCGCGGCGGAACCTGGCGGCGAGAATTTCCCTATCCGCGATGTGTACAGGAAATTGAGGAACACGTGTTAAGAAACGTTCTTTGACACAACGTTTCTTTTTTGACGTTTCGTGATAAATTAAACTTGGATTTTCTTATTTTTTGTTTCAAAATAACTAATCCATTTATTAATTTACTTGCGCGAAAAAATATTTTCTTTTCCTTTAAAGTTTAAAGAAATTTAAAACGATATTCGAATTATGAACTCTTGATAAAGTGACCTTGGAACTTCGAGGCTGGCTTCGAGCTTTGCTGCGTTGGCGACAGATATTTCGCGCGTCCCTCTGCGTTGGGGCGGAGCCACTCCTGCTGCGCAGAAGTTTTCCACTCAGCTCTTCCAAACATTCGCTAGTTCTAAATTCCTACTCTGCTAGCAATGGGATGAAAGAACTCTGGAACTGAGCTTCTGGTTAAGGGTAAAACCTACTTTTAAACAATGGCCTTTTTTTAAAAATTAATTATGTATTCCGCCTTTTGGGAGAAAAGGCGCCGGGGAGAATTTTTTAAGGCAACTAGTTCATATCCACATTACATATAGGGAAAACCACGAAAATACCTATGCAGCCAGCCTGCTCGCCGGAACTAGAACCTCACACCGAACTACCTGAAATCCTGAAATCCTGAGTTGGCTTCCGTCCCGGAGTATTACATAATCCATGCAGAACTGGTTACCAACTTAGCAATTTAAGGTACTTAAATATAGCAATAGCACTGTGTTTTTTACGAAGTCGAAGCTATTACCCACCGTGCATAATACATGCATACTTAATACAAATAAAGAAATAAATTCAAATATGTGAAGCAATTACATAATACAAATACATAGCACATTCTTGAATAAATGCTAATACATTCTTGAATAAGCACTAAAACATAACTGAGTTATTAAAACACTACACAAAAATAATTACATCTTATGAAACTAAGGTATGCTTCCAATACCTGTACTTTATACCTATACATTTACCAATAACTTGTACCATATTATTACAGAAATGTACAGCATATTATACAGCATGTACAAGTACAATGTATTATCAATCTGCTTCTTCACGTATAGTTTTGCATAGAAATGCATTATACAGCAGGTACAAGTGCGTTTTATCAATCTGCTTCTTAACGGGACTGAACTACCAGTTTTCAGCGTCTCTTACTGCTTGTCCTCTAGTGGGCCTAAACTATGGCATTTGTCGTAAAATTTTCATAATTCTCTTGTCTGAGCTCGTTAATTTACAATTCAAGGCACATAAGAAAGAAATTAACAGAAGCTAACCTTTAGTAAAGCTCTGTCATAAATTTCATGAATGTCACAAGTTAATGAAATTTTCAGTTTGCTTTTTAAGCTAAAATAAAGTGTTTAGCAACGCAAACCTTCCTCACTCAGAGTTAGTCCGACAGTTATAAAAATATGCAAATACAAGAACAGTAAAAATTTATAAGCATGCAAGTAAATATTTAAAAAAAACATTAACCAACGGGAAAATCTCCCAGTTTAAAATGCAAGACAAGATGGGTATATGCAATGTAACTGCAGATGTCTGAATTCTGATGTAAGAACTAATATCACACAGGAAAAATTCAACTGTTTCTTTTTCTTAAAGAGAAAGAAATAAGGAATGGAAAAATAAAACAAAACAAAGAAAAGCGAAAACAGACAATAAAAACAGCACACATATCTCATCAGGAACATAAAATGTGAAATTTCATTAGCTGCGTTTTTGATCTATCTAACCAGTTTGTCATAGACATAACTAAATAATCAAATCTAATTATATTTTTGCATTCCTTTGCTTTTTAAACTGCTTATATCAGTTATCTGACTAGTAATTTAGTCGATTAGTTTCCAGACTGTTAGGTAACGAATTAAAATAATGACAGAATAAAAACTGCATAATATTTATGAAACTACTAATATAAATTCCATACACCTTAACGTATTACATTATTTATTAAATAATAATTAAAAATTATTGTTAAATCACAATCTAAAAGTTTCTTGTTACAGTTTAACAGCTTGCAGATTCACAGTTAAAATTCCAAAGGGAAAAAATAATGTCAGAAACTTTTTTAAATATGAAAATAATGACATCTAAAAAATTTAAACTCATTTTTCACTGCTAATTCCAATTTAAAGCAAATTTAATCTAAACAGTTACATTTATCCTAATAGTTGTAAAATTACATATTTAAAATTAAAAACTGTTAATAGGATAATAGTGTCAAATGGTAGGTGTTAAGTTATTTGGGTATGGTAAAGCCAAGAGCCTAAAGAGGTCGAGCCTAAGAGGCTAAGAAACTAAGGAGGGATGCCTTTTTGGAGGGATTTCAGAGCCAAATAGTGGAAAAAAAGGTTAGCATAATATTCTTTCATAATAAATTATTGTCATGGAATGCTTTATAGTCTTATTTAACAAAACATTCATTCATTTAATCATGTTATTTTAATTCTTAAACTAACCATTTTGGTCTTGTTCATTTAATATATTCTGAGACCACTACGTTAGCTCTTTCTTTTCTACATAGTTCTTATATTCAGCTCTTGGTAACCCCAACCGCAACGCTTACTGTTTATGACACTTCCGCCACATATTCTGTGAGAATCGATTCCCCCCGGACACTGTGTTTTTTCTTCCCTCCACCCTAAAAAAGAAAGCTAAAGAGAAGGGGCTGGGAGGAGCAAAAAATATCCCCCCATCCCTATGCCGTGTGTTCCCTAGGAAGTTTGGACGTTACGAAAATATCGTCAGTATCGTCATACTTTATTCATAAAACCTGTCTCCTTCTTGGTAGATGATGCTCAGGATCCCCCCCAACCCTCACTCCCCAGTCCTCTTCTCGTTCCTTTACTCTTAGCACTCGTCGTCAGGGGACTTTGATTCTCTTGTATAAATATGCAGAGAAAAAAGGGGGGAATGGAGACTGAAGAATCTGCTAAGAATATAACAGAAACAGGATCGGGTTTCTTCCAAAAGAAGGAGTTCCACCCCACACCTAGCCCCGGGCAATATTTCCCCTTCTGAAGAAATATGTGAAGAGTTTGCAGAGTGGAAAATTCTTGAAGTATTTCGACGAGAAATATGATTAAAGGGTGTGCCTGCTTGTACATTTAGAGGAAAAATTATCATATTATCGTGAATATAAAATTGTGAACCAGTTCGAATGCTTGACATATGTCGTAACTTAATGCTTCATTCTGAAGATTTACTAGGAAATGGCACTGGAAGTGATTTAGCTTTAGTTCAAATTCGAATTGCATCAGGATGGAACATTGGAATTCTTAACCATGGATTCCTAAGCATTGAATAAAAATTCTTCCTACATAAGTTTGAAACCCCTTAAGGGATACGGATGGAAAATTTCGCATAGATGAACGCCTTCATAGTCCATTAACTCAAAAATGTCTGCCAATTCCTGATGCTTGCGATTTCTTGATTCCTGATTCACTCTGACGATTTCTTGATGAATTTCTGATACATTCAATTTTTGGATGCATATGAGAAGGCAAGGTGCAAAATGAGGTCATTTTGTAATTACAATTTTTTCATAATGTTCTGGGGAACTTTGAAATTTCATATCCAGACCTGTAAAACTCGGAGAGTTAAAGTTAACACTGGAATTAGGAAAAGTGAATTCCTAAGTCTAACAAAGAATGTCTTGTGTGTAGGGTTATCTGACATTAGGGACTTTCCTGGACAGTCCAAAGTTTATAAACACACCCGGGCTGTGTCTGGGATTTTTAAATGAAAGAGATGGTTTGTTTATTTAATTAGTTTCCTCGCTAAATGCATCAGCTGAAAGAGAATTTTTTTCAGCAGAAGCAATATTTGGTCTCCAGAAAAAACGTAGATTATAAGTACCAATAGTAAAAGATATTTAAATTTGAAAATAGTTTCTAATATAGCTTTATTATTATTACATTTTTATTCCTTTTTCCCTGATAGACGTCAGTGTAGTTTCACCATTCTTTAGCAATACATTTTCAGGAAGACTTTCAGTTTCACTTTTCCATACATCTTTTCCAAGATATTGAAAATCATTGCACATAAACTTGGAGTCTACATCGACTAACATCCAAATTTTGATACCGAATTTGTCTGGTTTATTAGGTATATACTGTATAAACTTAAATCTGGCTTTGGATGGAAATAATGGCTCATCCACAATTAGCTTTTCTCCTGGCTCATAGGAAATCATGCAGTTCTGTGTAAAGTTTCCCAAATCTCTGAAAAAAGTGAAAACTTATCATTTTTTAAACGCTGAGTGCTAGTTGACTTCAAGTCAAATCTAAGGTATAGTTCGACCGTATCAATCGCAACCCTGGCTGGCATTCTGCCAAAACACATAGATTCGTCCAAAAGGAACTTTTTTACTTGCTGCGACATGAAAGGTCACGTGAAAATCTTCTCTTTTCCGGAAAGAGATATGCTGGAGGGAAAGTCCCCATCCTTCCACCCTATTTTGAAAATAATTCGGTCCGAATGGCGCATGCGTGTTTGCGCTCATGGTCGCGGATGAGGCGGTCGAACTATATTTCATAATTACTTGAAAACGATTGTGAAGTATCATTGTTTCTCGAAACAAAGGAGGACCCAATGTACTATTCCATAAAAAACCATAATCCATATCATTGTAACTATATGATCCTCTTTCATAAATAATAGCAATAAAAGCATGAAGCTTTTCTAAAGATATTGTCCAAATTTCTTCATCGTTCGAAACTGCCTCTGCTTCTGTCCACTTTTAATATGGCGTAACATCGATTCAACCACAAAAAACCTCCAAGCACTCGACACATTTTTCTCGAAGTTTCTCTCTGCATAAGATGTTGCACACGGCAATTCTTTTAGCACATTTTGAGCTCCATATTTCCCAGCTGTAGTTTGTGAAGTAGATGTCACAGTCCACGAAGAAAGGTATTTTCTGAGGAGAAGTCAAGCATATCCTATTGTAAATAATCAGCGAATGAAAGGAATGTATACGCCAGATATTTTTCGAAGTAAAAGTGTTTTCTTAGCAGATAACAAGATAAATCTATCCAGTATTACTAGTACTCACTATGACTGCTCGTGGCGCTTTTAACAATAACTAATAATATCCTCGTTAATTTTAATTTTATTCGATTCATATTGGTAACAATAATTTTCGAGGTTTTTTAGGATTTTGGAATCCAAGATGAAATGATGAAAACAGTCAAAGTGACTGCTCTGGCGCTTCTAGTGTTAATAAAGTACGCAGTCTGCTGTTTTCAATATCTTGAATACCTTATTCTTGCTACGTGATTGCCTTTTATTCTGTCATACTTTTATCAATAGAACAAACTTGCATAAGCTGCATATTGTAGGCTTTCTAATCACTAAAATTAATTTTTCATAAACTGGCCTAGACGTAAGAAGAATCTGCAGAAAATCTTCATGGGATGGAGACTGGAGACACATAGTTGCACAGATGAATTTTTATTTCAGTTTTTACTTTCGGAGATTTGATAAGTACTTTATAGAATACAATGGGTCATCAATACAAAAACGTGCGCACTATGCAGATGTATTACATGGATTAATACGAAATCACATTTTTGTTCGATTCCAGGCAGGAAACATTTGGCCCGAGAACTCGTTTCCCTGAAAACTTTCATAATCCGAGATTTTCTCGTTCCTAAAATTTGGTAACCCTACTTTTATGTGACTTTTTACAGGTAACCTCCCTGTCGTTCCAAAAAGAAAATATCCGAATATCTTCTTGATGTTTTTCTTACATAAATATAATTAAAATGTGTATTTTCTTGGATATTTGAAACTATTGGCGTGAACATAAAATTACAAACTCAATTGTGGTCTGTTTCTGAGTGTACTTTATTCACTGCTGAACGTGAAATATACTTGTTGCTGCCATGACAGTTCTTATAGGTGTACTTAAAAAGTGAAGTATGGTTTTATTCACTTTGAGCCCAATTTTGAAAAAGAATCTTCGGGGGTACTGATCCAAGGTAAAGGCTTGGTGGTAAAAGAAGAGGGATTTTATCCCTCTATCCTTACCAGCAAGCTACTGGAAATGACTCTTGGCATGCCTTGTACTTTAAGTTCCCCCATGCTGGAAAGATAACATACACTCACAATATTTAAGGCTTCTTCAGAACTCTATCTTGAGCCTAATGATATGGTAGACAAAAGCGCTAACCACCATACAATCAGGACGGCGAAATCTATTTGTGGATAGTAACAGAATTCTTTGTTTTAGTTTAAAGAGCCGCCAGTGTTTAATGCGTATGATTACTAACGGAAATATGAGGATATCATAGATATATCTTTTGTTCTTTTTACTTGTTATATATATATATATATATATATATATATATATATTATTACACACATATATTTTGTTTTATTTTATTTTTTAGTTATTACATTTATTCATTCAAAATGACCCAATGGAAAATTGGTCGATGGTATGAGAAATATGGTACATAATTTAAGATATCTGCAGTTTATTTCTAATAAATGTTAAATCTCTAAATGTATTGCCAAGTTTACTCGGATACTTACTTGGTGCCACATTGAGATTAAAATGATATTTCATAAAATCAAATGCCTTTTTATTTCGTTTGAAGTGTACATTGAAATCTCCCATTGTAATAATAGGAAGATCTGTATCAACAGTAAACTCTTCACCGATCAATAAACTAGTCTTAGAGTATTGCATCAATGCAGTAAACAAGAACATCTTCAAATCTTCTAAATTAACAGTTGCATGAATGTATGCGGATGCTAGAATAAATCTTAATTGCCCATTAACAATTACATCAAAGATACAAAATATCGCCTGCTTCTGAATCCTGTATTCTCTTGCGCTTCTTAATAGTAAGTTCTACTGGTACATAATCTGCTACATTCGTCAAATTTCTATAAATCTCAGCCCCACTAGCTTGGCGAAATAAAATAAAACATATCTAGCAAGTACCACCAAAATATACGAACTGTCTACGCACGACTTTCTACCAGACATTTTGCCACTCACAAGGGCTCGAAACTTCAGCAAAATTTTGCTATTTTTGACGTGTTAATATGCGTATACTCTTCGTTCAATTTTTAGTCCAAAGGAGACATTTGCCCAGAAGGACGATTAGTTTCGTTTTGACATTTTTCGTTGATTCATTACAAGCGTTGTTTTACTTTTCAGATTGTTGCCACCAAATATTTTAGCCCTGTATTATATTTAAAGAAATTAAATAATGAAGAATCTGCATAAATGTATGTATCTTTTTCACATTGTGATAAAACAACGGCACCTAGAGCCATCAAATTTTGGATATTGAACTTTTCCACCAGAATATGGGCATCTATAATACAAAATTTGAAATTTTGAATTTGTTGCACCATCGATTTCATATTTTGTAAAACTTTAAAAATTTTTTATTAACAACCTCAAGGATTTCAAAGCGAACACTGGCAACATTGTACAGAATAAAAAATTTTATCTCCAGCGCCCGAAACTGATCGGAAATTCTAAAGGTATGCTCATTTAAAAATTATTTTGCGATATTGCTCTTGAGCTGAACTTTATGGTTTAAGTGCGAAGAACATGATATTTAATAAATAAAGGTAACAAACAAAATGTTAAAAAAAGCCCCTTGGAAGTAATTTAAAATCTGAAATATTTCAGATTTTTAGTCCAAAGGGGCTTTGTCCCTGAAGGACTATTGTTTTCGTTTTGCTATTTTGCGTTGGAAACATTATATGTTGATTCACTTTTCAAACTACCACCAAATATTGCAGCCCTGTATTATATTTAAAGAAATTAAATAACGAAGAATGTGCATAAATGTATGTACGTTTCTGGCATTGTGATAAAACGACGGTACCTAGAGCCATCGAGTTTTGAAAGACGTAATCCTGCTGCGAATATGGACATCTGTAAGCCCAAATTTCAAATTTGGAATTTTTTTTATTATCGATTTCATATTTTGTAAAACCTTAACGACTTTTTAATTAACAAACTCGAGGATTTCAAAGCGAGCCATGGCAACGTTGTACAGAAAAAACATTTTTGTCTCCAGCGCTTGAGACTGTGTATAGGAAATTCTAAAGATGTGCTCAATTTAAAATTATTTTGCGATATTGTTCTTTAACTGAAGTTTATGGTTTAAGTGCGAAGAACACGACATTTAATAAATAAAGGTAACACACAAATGTAAAAAAAGGCCCCTTTGACGTAATTTAAAATCTGAAACATTTCAGACTTTTATTTATTTATTTTATTTTTTAGTAGCCCAAAGGGCTTTAGCACAGAATTCATAAAAGTATGTTGACCCAGGGATCTACAAATGACCCTTCAGTTTCGCCCTACATATGAAAAAGTTATACCGTCGGACATTGATTAAAAACATTAATTAGTTAGTGTTGACGAGCAGTTTAATATATTCAGTGTTTGTTACACATTACTAATGTGAAGCTAAGCATAAGAACGATAACGCAAATCACATAAAAAAGGAACGTATAAGGAAAGAATCGAGAAGGTGTACAGGCTTCTTATCGAAAAGGTGTACAGGAGATTTACGAGCTATTTATTGCACATCGTTTCTCAGGCAGATTCTCATTTAATACTAATGGAAAGGAACAGAAAGAACTAAAACAGAATGAGGTTCCCTTCTTTGTGTTAAACATATTTTATAACTTTCATTTTATAAAAGTTATTTTTTTAATTATTTGTAATAGGGAATTTCAGTTTATATGATTTCATAAGAGTCGTAAAATCCCCCAAATCCAGTCGCTTTTACAAAAGCAGTCATCAGGATGACCTGCACCTTGTTGTACCCAGTACATAGGCAATGTAACTACCAATACATCTAGACATTTCCCCTAACTATTACCAAATATTTAAAAAAAATCTGAAAGGTTTCATATTTTAATTACGCCCAAAGGGGAGTTTTTTTAACATTTTGTGTGTTAACTTTAATTATTAAATGTCATGTTCTTCGCACTTAAACCATAAAATTCAGTTCAAGAACAAAATCGCAAAATAATTTTTAAATGAGCATATCTTTAGAATTTGCGATACACAGTCTCACGCGCTAGAGATAAAAATGTTTTTTCTGTATAACGTTGCCATGGCTCGCTTTGAAATCCTTGAGTTTGTTAATCAAAAATTCGATAAAGTTTTACAAAATATGAAATCGATGATAAAACAAATTCCAATTTTCAAATTTGGGCTTCCAGATACCCATATTCACAGAAGGATTACGTTATTCAAAATTTGATGACTCTAGGTATGATTGTTTTATCACAATGCGAAAACATACATATAGTTATGTAGATTCTTCGTTATTTAATTTCTTCAAATGTAATACAGGGCGATAATATTTGGTGGCAACAATTTGAAAAGTGAAACAACGCTTGTAGTGAATCGAAGTAAAATGCGAAAACGAAATAAATAATCCTTCTGGGCAAATTGCCCCTTTGGACTAAAAATTAAACCATGCTTCGATCAATCGACAAGACTTATAAAGCTATCAGAAAGACTTATAGAGACATACAAAGCGTACTAGCTATAAGCTAATAAGTACAGTGGTGGACTTATAAAGATTTTGTCCCCGACTGTATTTATGGAACGTGAAAAGGCGATTACTGGTATTTTTCAATGGACTGATATTTTTCAAAACTGGTATTACTGGTATTTTTCAAAATTAAAAAAAAAATTAAATATTTTGTTACAGCAAAACTTTGAAAGCACCCGAAAATATAATGATAATTTGTTGTCTTTTAACGTGGTTCTTCGAATAAAAACCAAAGACGTCTTTTCGAGCAATGGAAATTTTTTCCCTTCAACTATTCCCTCCCTCTTTTTTTGGCAAACTCGCCAAAATTTTCACTCTTCTGGTCTTCACGTATTCTCCATTCCTCCCCATCTCAGTTTTCAGGCATAACGCTGGTTCCAAAACGATAACGTGTCCACCGTGTCTGTTCCCTCCACCTCCTCACGGCCACCCTCTCCTCGTCACTCCACTCTCTCCCTTCTTTCTTCGGCGAGAATTCCGGTTCCATATCCTTCCATTTATAAACAGTTTTGCGCAAAAATTGCTCTCCAGCGAAGCCTCCTCAGGGAATACCCTCGTATCGATCAATGCCAAAGCGGACTTTGCATGCAGAAAGGACTAGGGTGGACCTCCAGGGGATATCCCACGATGGACGGGCCGGAGAAAAGAGCCAGTGAAGAACCCGGGAGGATAGATTCTTCTCCATCCCTGACGTTGCTGTAGCATATGCAGATCGCCAGGAAAAGCAGTATCAGCTGTTTCGCAGACGCATTTCTGTGTCCTTTTTTCCCCTTCCAGCCTTTCCTCTTCCTTTTCTTTTTTCCCCCCAGCTTTTTTATTCGCCGAGAGTAGAAAGCAGAGAGAGGATATCTTTGCCTGGTTGCTTACTAATAAAAACAAGTGGATAGGCAGGCGGAAAGACATTATAAAAACTTGATGCGTGAATTTTTTATACGCCTGGATAGCGCTGCTGTTCTTGATATTTTGTTGCCCCGTTTTGTGTACGTGGGAATACACTATCGGCAACGGACACCAGTTTTCCAGGCTCGGCACACAACATGTTGCTGCAGATCCATCACTGAACATGATAAATCATTACGTGTCATGACATTATTTTTATTCGTTTTTTACCCGATCGCCAGAGGGCTCTAGAGGCTGCGAAAGATCGAGTTTTGTTGTTTTTAAGTATTCAGAGCCATATTGTTTAGAAGCCAGTCTTCGATTTCTGTACTTTTTTCCCTTTCCTTTAAGCTTCTGAGGCTCATGGTGGTGTCAATAATCTTTAGTGAAAGGAATTTGACTGCAGTGATATCATGTTTTAAGTTAAATATAAATCAAGAAATATATATATATGTAAATACATATGCAATCAAGTAAATAAAGTATGCAATAAAGTATAGATAAATACATTAGATTAGTGTAAACAGATTTGAGATAGATATGCAATCAAATGTCAATTAATCGCAGATGGATTAATCTTGTTGGGGATAGATTAAGTGGGCCTTGTCTAAATAAAAAAATCTGATGTATACACCATATGATTTTTCTGTACGGAATAAAAAAATTATACTCATTTTGCATTTCATTTAAACTTATTGGATTGAATTAAATCTACTCCGTCAATAACGCAAAAACCACAATAACACTCATAGTGACACTCTGACGCTAGGTTCACTTAGCAGCGTTACATCTCATTCATTTTATAACCCAGAATACACAAAAATTATGCATATCATCTGAAGAATTATCTAATCGTTGCTACATATTCTATTCAAATATTATGATAAATCTAAAGTGGTGTATAAAAGAAATTAAACAGACAAACAAAAGAAAGATACAGTTTTTCGCAGACGATTCAGTATTTCTCATTCAATTAATTCCGTTCTCCCTTCGCGACGAGGCAGAAATGCATAAAGACTCAAAATATCCATATTAAAAATTACGAAGTAAATCTTAAATACATATTTCCTCGAAAAAAATCCAGAATGGATTAAGCATGATTCAATTCGCATTAATAAAAGAAGGCGTTATCTTTGTTGTTGCGAAGCTTAGTTTCTCTAGATTGGCAACAAATCCACTATTCTGCTAAATTTCAAATGTAAACAAATATGTCCGTTATGGGCAAAATAATTAGGCTTAGACGCACTTAAAGAACTTTTAAATTGCTGATAACTCTGCAAATTATAACATGCGTGTTAACTAAAGGGGTTAATATTCCATAATCGGGGTGAGCGTCAAGCTCGGCGAGTTTTTTTATTTGGCGTGATTTTGATATGGTGGTGATTTCCGGCTGTATGTTTTCTTGTGGCAAACCTAGAGATTTATTTCGGTAACTGTAAAAGCGCGAATTTAGTGTAGTCAGAAGATTTTTTAAAAAATTTAATTTTGAAATACTGTGTTTGTTTTTAAAAGTTTTACTGTTTAATATTATTATTATTATATATATGTTTAATATTATATTTATATAAATATTTGCAGAGGGTTAAGTTGTTGTTGGTGGGAGAATATTGGATTGTTGGATTCCAGATGACGTGAAGTTTATAATTTATGGATGTTTTCATTAAATTTTATTTAGTTAATTATTTTTTTTTAGTTTTGTTTCTTGCATGTGGCAATCGAAAGATGTGGAATATTTAAAGTTTTATCTAAGTGCTTTCATTGCCGCCAAAAAAATTCGCCAAATTTTGAAGGTCAAACTAATTTGACGCCAACTTACCCCGCTTATGGAATTTTAACCACTAAAGGCATAAAAACCTTAACCGGATGATAAGAACAACAAAAATAAGCTTGCTTTTGCAGAATGATGGGAAAATTAAACCACGCGTCATCAACATAAAACAAAATGGTCTTCGGGAAATACAAAAAAAAAAGTGCATTTTATACTAGCAGTAACAATAAGCAATGTAACAATGTTCTGGAGTTGCTTTTATTCGTATAACTTAAATATAGGTTATTCGAAATCATCTTATCATCACTGAAAATGAAGCGAATCAAGAAATCATCATTGGTATACTTCGACCGTCTCAAACACAACCCTGGCTGGCATTCTGCCAAAACACATAGACTCTCCAAAAGGGGCGTTATTATTTGCTACGACGTGAAAAGCTCAAGTGAAAATTTTCTTTTCTCCGGAAACAGATAAGCTGGAGGGGAAAAAAGTACCCATCTTTCCATCCTATTTTGAGAATAATTCGGTCAGAATGGCGCATGCGTGTTTGTGCTCATGGTCGCGGATGAGGCGGTCGAACTATAAATCCTGTGTTGAAAGAGCTGCCAATCATAAAATTAAAATAAGCCATTGAATCTTTTATTTCACATTCAGGCCTATCAAAATACAAGAGTAATGCAAGTGAAAACATTGTTCTTTTCGTTCTGAAGTGCGTTTGTTTAGAATATTAATAAAGGCATTACGTTCTTCGAGCATGAAACATGTAATATCAGGGATGTTCTCACAGAGATCTGAACTCCGGATTTTCTTCTGATGAGAGTAGGGCATTTTCGAATTGCATCACGAAGGCACGCAGTAAAAAAGGAGAAAGTTCCTTAAATACTAATTTAATTAACCCAAACAAAATGAAATGTTTCTCGAAATAAGCTGCTTGTAAATACAGGCAAGTTATTAGGACAATTTTCATAATATAAAAAGATGTTCTTCTATCCTGAGTTTTTTTTTTTAACTCTTTTCATATTAACTGCCATTTTGAGCCAGCCATAGACGTTGTGTCGCCAATTACTTTTATGTGTCGATAATTGACCACACAGACAAAATATGTTAAAATATGTTTATGTGATAAGTTTTGATATTTAATTCTGCGGTTTATATTTTTTATTAATTCACAACACCAAGAGGTATTCGAAAAGTGCTTCAGTGTTACCTTATCAGCATGTCTTGCAATGCGCATGTCTGCAATGCAGGTGTCTTGCAATATTACTTTTAATACTATTACGCTCAATAGTACGCATATTGTTCTAAGTTTAACATGCGTTTAATCATTGTTTTCTGCTAACCAAGGCATTATGATGTATAATTACCTTGCTCTTCTGTGTTACAAAGCAATACAGTAATGTTTTGGAGACTCATTCAGATTTTTCGAAGCTAGAAAAGTTTCGATTATACCCTCCCCTATATTTGAACCACGGATCCTCCAGCTTTCAAGGGAATATGCTAACGCTTACACCACGAGAACACACACGGGAGAATGCGATAATTCCTTGTATTCTTACCCGCTTAAGAACAACTGGGAAAAAACACAACACCCAGTCGTCCAAATCCAAACGGCGACGAATTATTATTCATAACATTTTTAGTTCTGGCGATTATTAACTTTTCAGAGCAGGTCTAAAACTTTTAAAGTAATGATAGTTTTAAGAACACTATTTTGGGCCTTTTAACTGCCTTTTTATTATTATATTATTGTTTGACTTTAAATGGAACGTGTATAATCAGATTGGTTTGGTTTATTTGATTATGGCAAGGCACCCGAGGACTATCTGCCTAAGGAAATAAATACCATCGTGGAGGACATTCTAAAAGAAACTCACTCATATCCACGTTACACATTTGAAAAACCACGAAAATGCATATGCAGTCAGCTCGATCGCCAGGAATCGAACTCACGTCGAATTACCAATGTTGAGTGACTTACCATTCGGCCGCTGGTGGGCCAAAATTTAATCAGGAAACCCTGCTACTGTACACAAAGAAAAAAAGGGAACATAAAATGTTTAGAGTTTGAAATATCAAATTCAAGGAAAAACACTAAAACCTTTAGAGTTAAACTTTCATGTCTGCATCTTATTTGCTCCTATTTTCTCCAAACACCACTCTTCTTTTCGCTCTCCATCTCAAATACCCACAGAAATAAAAAAAAACATTCGCGCCAGGAAGTCGCCGGAACTGTCCACGGTAAAGGAGAACAACATCGACGAACATCCACAGACAGCAAGGAGCATTACACACAAACTCCCCAGAGATTTTAACTCCAGACGTAAGCAAGACCAATTCCACCAGGATACGAAACCGATTTATTCATCCATCATGGAATCCTTTGCCCGAGAGACAATCGCAAAACGAGAAGGGAAAAAGTGTTCCTCCAGGGGATAAGGAAACTGGGGGAAAAAGCAGAGTTGAATGACTCGGCCAAGGGTCAGGAATTGGCTTAACTATCCCCAAACGGAATATCTTTGTCTGGTTTCCTCTCCATGGAGTTTATTCCTTGGAGATTTCTGAAGATGCTCGCTAAGAAACTATTTCTACTGTTTGTTGACGATAAGGGCTGTGATTCGCGAGACTTGGTTTGAAGTGAATTAGTTGTTGGGGATCATGGATTTTTTTTTTACCACTTTCTGTCGATAAAGACATATTGCACCGAAGGGAATAAATTTATTGCGTTGTTGAATACATGTAATGTGCTAAAAAATGGTTATACGGACTTTATTTCTTTACATATTGGTTTTAGACATACACTTCCATTTGCGAGTTTCTTAAAATAAGCTGTAGATTTTTATAGTCTTATGTCACAGAAAGAGAGCGAATCCTTTCTAAGAAAACCACTCATATTTCCGAATGATTTTTATCTTCCGTACAGGCTATCACCTGACGAGGCGATGTTCAATACAGATGTTTATATTCTCATAAATACCAGATTACTTTAAAAAATGGTCGTCTTAGAGAACTGGTCTCCGTGAGACGGTCTCCCATTGTTTCTGAAAGCAAGATGCATATTTTTGCAAAAATACTTTATATCTCTAAATGTAAGCCGATTTGAGTATAAGCTTAGAGAAAAGGTTTTGCTGCAAAAAATTCATCCAGAACTTAAAACCCATGGAAAAGCCAAATGTAAAATCACTCTAGAAATTTAGTCAAATACATCGCAAGAATTTAAACATATCAGATGATCTAAAAATGAATTCCAATTCAGCTTCAGCTTTCATATGAAAAATAGGTATGAGAGTATTGTAGAAAGAGTACCTTTCCTCCAGTATTTTCGTAATTTTCCCAACTTTAGATCCTGCAGTTCGTTTGATACTTTGGCAATGGGTATGGCAAATTTTACTTCGATTCTCAACTGCAGTAAACAATATCAAGCAGTTGCAAGATTTGTAACCCGTTAGTTTCGCTTGCGCTTTTATGAATGAAAAAACACTGTTCTTTATTTCTGCTGTACTGTGGAAGATGACTGGATAAAAAAGAATATGACGTTCAGTAGCCCTGTTCATGCTTTCTGAAATCAGATAACTTTAGAAGTGGTCATCAAGAGTGTACACGTCCAGTTTCAAAGTTTTTAAAGAGTATATTTTTATAAAATAATTTTACGTAATAAAAATACTGTCTCTAAGACTACCATCTAGGGATCAAGAACATTGTAGTCTTCTGTAAAGATGACTGCGTCAGAAATGTAACTTTGAGTGCCCTTGTTTATGCTCTTTGAAATACTGATAACTTTCAGAAGAAGCTTATGACCGACCGCTGGACACTGGTAGTTCAACCCAGTTCGCCTGAGCTCAGCATGGGCCCGAATCCCGGTGAACGAGCTTGCCTGCTGTATTAGTTTCCGTTGTTTCTCCTATGCGTAGCGTGAGTACAGGCGAGGCTCCATCAGAAAATCCTCTACGAAGCCATCTGTCTCCTTAATCAGATAGCCCTTGAGTGTTTTTTCAGTAGTCAAATAATCTAGCCCAACCTTTCAGTGGAAGTGGTTACTAAGAAACGTGCTCTTCCAGTGTCAAAATGTTTCAAAGTGAAAATTTTCATGAAAATAATTTTGCATTATAAAAAGATAACCTCAAAGAGGTCATGGTTCCAGACGATACTAGTCATCTGTAGAGGTGGAGTCTGAAGGAACTGATGTTCAGTCCTTCCGCTTGTGTTCTCAGAAGCACCAGTCACTTTTAGAAGTTGTCGTTTTAGGCGGACAGTCACTAAGAAAGGTTTCACTGTATTATGTTGGATGTTATGTTACTGCATAATATGATTTATAATATGGTTTTATAATATGATATTAGATGCTACATTTACTGGTTAACTTAAGCAAAAATTAGTTAAGTTCAGCTATGATATGATGCTGATTTTAAATTAAAAATCTCATTAAATTTTAAGAGATATGTTGTAATCTCTTTTTTTCCAAAGTTTTTGTTTTCTGTTATCAAAATATACTCGCACAGCCCGATTTAATAAATGCCATTCCCAGAAAATTAACATTGCAATTCACAATACATTAGATGATTTAAATGTTACTCAAGCCGCATCTGCTGAGAAAATTAGGGAAAAAATTCAGCAATAGGACAATGTAAGAAACTAAACAAATAAAAAAATCTGAAAAGTTTCAGATTTTAAATTACGTCCAAAAGTTCGTTTTTTTTACATTTTGTGTGTTACCTTTATTTATTAAATAGCATGTTCTTCGCACTTGAACCATAAATTTCAGTTCAAGAGATATATAGCAAAATAATCTTAAATTGAGCATATCTTTAGAATTTCCGATACATAGCCTCAGGGCGCTGGAGATAAAAATGTTTTTTCCTGTACAACGTTGCCATGGCTCGCTTTGAAATATCTGAGGTTGTTAATCAAAAATTCGTTAAAGTTATACAAAATATGAAATCGATAATAAAACAAATCCCAAATTTCAAATTTGGTTTCCAGATGACCATACTCGCAGTACAATTACGTCATTCAAAATTGGATGGCTCTAGGTACCGTCGTTTTATCACATTGCGAGAAACATACATACATTTATGCAGATTCTTCATTATTTAATTTCTTTAAATATGATACAGGGCAATAATATTTAGTGGCAACAATCTGAAAAGTGAAACGGCATTCAGAGTGAACCGACGCAAAATCGCAAAACGAAAGCAACAGTCCTTCAGGACAAAGCTCCTTTGGACTAAAAATAATATAAAATTTTGTATTTCTTTTTTTTTAATGTTATAGTAATAAATAGAGCATTTGAATTGTCATGTTAACGAGAAACGCAACAATGCTGTTTATGAGCTCTAACAGAATTTCAATAGAACCACAGAAATCTATTATTTCTCTTTTTTATTACTACATTTTCTCCGAAAGACTTCCAGATTGCCGGATTTTAAGTGCCTCTATTCCAGGCAGATATTTTATGTCACAAATATACGTGATTTATCCTCGTATCAGAGTAGGTCTCAGTTTCATTGAGACTGCTGTTATATACTACCAACTGACCGTATCAGTACTCTCCATCGACTTGACCATATCTGTACAGACATGCATATCTCTGCAATAATAGTTAAATGCAATAATCGCTCCACTATAACAATTAGTGCAAAATGTCTTCAATGTTTCCCATTTTACACTGCGTTACTTTATATCCCATATAAGTCACGACCATTTTTTAAAATTCAGCTCTCCTCCTAATTCTTTCCGCAAGCTGTACGTTCATAAACATGTATTTGGCATTGAAGTTTGAATATTGCCTAGATCTGCGTTTAAACCACTTAACACTGAGTCGATGCCTAGCATAAAAATTATTTCAAGTGCTGCTGACACTTCTTTTTAAACTTCTTCGAGGAAATCTCTTTCGAAGCTGAAAATTCTTTCGGCTTTACCAAATGGAACATAATCATAAATTAAAGACACTTCTGGATCATGTGAAAATATTACTGAATGGTATTTAAGGAGGAAAAATCAAACTGGAATTAATCTATGTTTTTATTAATCGAACATGCCCCCAACGCAAATTGAAAATGACGTCAAATGTCCTAAATTTTGAAATTAAATACCTCGGTCAATTTTTGTTGCACAGCAGTCAAACTGTTTGCGTATTATTTTTTTATAATTGGTGCAAACGTTTCTTAAATAAAAGCATAGGAACCTTAAGAGCGTATAGAAAATTAAATTTCGTAGTTAAGAAATGGTTTCTTTACATTTAAAAATGCCGAAACGCAAATATATGTGTCATTAAAAACATTTTTTGTAATTCTAAATATGTCTACTACCATTGATGTCGAAATTAAAGGCTGAGTAAGGACTTTTGGGCACCCTTAGGACAAATTTCTAAGTCCTTAAATCCAAACTGCAATCCTTAAATATTTGTATTCCTTTTGCCTTAATATTTAGTATATTAAATTTAAATTCTTTCTATACTTTTCGTTTTCTCTCCTTAACACAGTTTGAGAGGTTTTGTGGTTTTCCTCATGTGTAACGTGATACTAGCGAACTTCCCTTAATAAGTTCTTACGAAGGCATCCTTCTCCCTAGGGGGATAATCCTTGTACGCTTTCCTGTAATTGAAATAAACCAAACCAGACTGTTTTAAATGGCTCATTCGGCCCACTAGCGGCCTAAGGGTAAAGTCGCTGAATATTGGTAGTTCGGTCCGACGTTTGAATCCCGGCGAAAGGGCTGGCTACTTCAGCGTTCTTGGGGTTTTCCCGATGTGTAACGTGGGTTTGAACCAGTTTACCCTAAACGTCCTCCCCAGGGCATCCTTCCCTTTGACGGATACCACTGTGTGTGTCGCCGTAACCGAATAAAAAGAAATGTCTCATTCCTCAGCCACTGCACGTTTCTCGAAACACAGAACGCATACGATGCATTCAGACAGTTTTATATGTTTGATTTCAATAGAAAGTCAAGGTGATTTTCACCCAGTTATCCTATTAGGAATAAGGAAAATCCATATCGCCATGTATGACCATAAAGAAGTCTTAAAATAACAAAAGGTCGCACTTTAAAAACAAAACAGCGATTCTACAAGTGTTAAAATCATGCTAAATACATAAGGTTAGGTTAGTTTATTTGAATACACGATAGTACACCACAACTATCTGCCTAAAGAGAGGATTTACCATCGTGCAGGACTTTTTAAGGAAAACTGACTCGTATTCACGTTACACAGGGAGAAAAGTCACGAAAATTAACCACGCAGCCAACCTGTTCACTTGGAGTCAAATCCAAGCCGAATTACTAGTATTCAATGGTCTTAACTACTCGACCACTGGTAGGGGTTAAATAAACAAAATACAGTGGTACCTCGATATACGAGTGATCTAATATACGAGTGTTTTGAGATACGAGCCGCCGAACGAGCGATATTTTGCTTTGAGATGAGAGCAAGATTTGAGATACGTGGAATTGCACACTACACCGCTGCACACGATCCCAACATGCGCGCGCATGGTGGTGTCGTGTGCAGCTCTAACAATTTCTCCCACCTCAGACTAACCCAAAGAATATGTACTGTTAAGAATGAAAACTTCGCAGAAGCAGAAGTGGTTCCCTTCCAACGAAAAGGAAAACAACTGCGCACGCGTGAAATATCTGTCGCCAAAAAGCGCCAAAGCTCGAAGCTGAATGTCGAAGTTGGTTTGGACAGGTTCGACCGTTATGTTTAGCAAGAGTTTAAACAAAGAATAGGTTCTTTGGTTTCAAGTAGCGATATGGACAATGGAAGTTCAACAGCCAGTGAAAGTGAAACTTCACCTAGTATTTCATCATTTCCGAGTTTAAATTATCGCGACAAGTCAAAGAACAAGCAAAATGTACACTGCTAGAGCAACGGCTTGAGTTTGGCCAATGACAATCCAAAGAAGCTCAACGTTAACTCCGCCCACATGAGTGATGTCACATTTCTGACGTTTGTTTACATTCTGTTGGAATTGCGTTCGCTGAATGAACAACATTTTTACTTTGCAATGTAAATTTGCTACAGTGATGCTATTTTTAAAAATTTTTCTTTTTAAGTATTATTTCCTTACTGTTCCAGAAAGAATATAAATTTGTCTCAAACTTTATGAAATTTCGCTGTGTATGCGTGCATGGGTATACACACACATACATGTACTTTCAATATATAATCATATGTGAATTATATGTATCAATATATGTGTCTGTGTATATATTATTATTTATATATACTTTTGGATTATTATTTTGGAATATTATTATTTATATACTCCTTTTGGTTCATTTTTCAGGACGTCATATTTCTAGCGAATAATCTAGAAAGCTTTTTTCTCCTAATATTTCACATTCAGATTTTTAAATAATTGAGATGATTGTATTCATATTTAATATTTCTGCCCAACTTGATTTATCACCTAATAATGGACTTATATTTAATTTTGGATAAAGTGGGATGTCAATTCCAATAGTATGTGATTTTTAATAGTAGAATAATTTGTCTAAAGGAGCTTTTGTTTGTTTCTTATTTTTTAATTCCTTTAAAAGAAAATTACTTAATAATATTAAAAATAATTCATAAACTATTACTCCTTACACATTCTTAAATATGTTAATGGAAAATTTTCATTCAATATCTTTATAAATTTATTTTTTGCATTATTTTAATTTAATAAGAACTAATGTTGATAAATGAATTTCCATTGCTATCTTTATACATTTAGTTTAGAATTCAGTTTTCAATGCATATAATTATCCTCCTTCCTGGCCCTCCACGTACAGCTCAACGCTGATAGTTCGATCTGTGTTTGATTCCGGATGGACAGGTTGGCTGCATGAGCACTTACCTGTTTTTCTACATGCGTAACATGGACATGAGGTAGTTTTTTTCCTTAGAAAATCTTCCACGAAGACTTCATTCCCACACAGATACCTTACATGCTTTCCATAATCAAATAAACCAAACAACCCTTCAAGCAAAACGGCTCCTCAATAGAAATGCTTCATATCTGTCAATCAAATGACATTTATTAATGCAAAAAACTGTCATCATACATACTAAATCAAACTCGGAAGTTATTAATTATGCCTACAGAAACAAAGTACTTAATACCAAATTTTGTTGATTAATTTGCATTTTTAGAAATATTTGAATAGATTTCTGACCTTTATTAAATACAGTGAATCCTCTCTAAGATGACCACCAGCAGTTCTACATGATTTTAATTTTGTATAGAGCTTATCATCTCAAAGAGAAGATCTTCAGTACCAAAATTTGTTTGTATATCGAGAAATAATCAGTTTCAGAGGTGATCACAAAGAAAAGGTTTATTGTGTTTTGATAATCTGTTCGTGATTTTTTTACAGTGTTTGGTTTATGTGATTATGGCAAAGCCTTGAGAGCTATCTGCCTAAGGAGAGGGATGCCTTCGTGGAGGACTTTCTAAGGCAAATTTGACTCGAATACATGTTGCACATGGGGAAAAACACAAAAATGCTCATGCAACCAGTACATTCGTGGGATTCAAATCTTAGACCGAAAAACCACTGTCCAGCGACTTTACCGCTCGCCACTGGTGAGCATATTTTTTGCAGGGAAGGAAGTGTTTTCTAAGTGTAGGACATATCAGTCTTAGTCCAAGTTAAGATTTGATATAGGAAATGAATAAAGTTGAAGTTGAAATTAATATTATATAAATTTCAATGCCATGCATGTAATGTCAATCTCAAATTTAGTTTCCTGCGATGTGATTTTTTTGGAATGTAAAGATCAGGATCTGGTATATTTATATATATATATATAAATTTTAAATATAACATGAATTTTAAATATAACATATTCAAATATAACATATTTGAGTATAATACTGAAAAGATTTGCAACTTGCGATGATATAAATAACATTTTTTTTACACGACATATCTGTCAATCAAATGACATTTATTAATGCAAAAAACTGTCATCATACATACTAAACAGTGTACACTGTTTCAAAACCACCAAAAAACGTGTACGATACTCACAAGTTTGACATAAGATAATTGAGAAATCAAATGATAAAAAGCTTTGGGAAAACATAGATGCTAATTTAAAATGAGTGCCAAATACGAGGCCATTGGCAGCCACATAAAAGTACTGTGTTAATTTTAATTGTTTTAGGTTCTTACGTATGATCCCGTTGGCCAAGTAGCATGATTTACTGCTAATTATGGATGACTGTGCCCTATAGTAATTCCATAGAAAAGATGTACACTTGGTGACATTGTCGAAATTTCCACAAACAATCGACGGAATAATACATAAATACCCTATTTTATACTGACATGAATAAAAACTAAATTTTTTATTACATACCTTCTACTAAAAAAATTTTCTTTTGGCCCTTGGTTTGGTTTGGCTTATTTAATTATGGTAAAGCACTTGAGTGCTATCTGCTTAATGGGAGGTATGCTTTCATGGAAGACTTTCAAAGGAAAACTGACTCTTATTACACTGGAGGAAACCACGGAAGTACCCATGCGGTCAGCACATTCGGCAAGATTTGAACCCCGGACTAAACTGCTAGTGTTCATCGACTTTACTGCTCGGGTGCTGTGGTTTGACCCTCTGTCCTATTAAACTGAAATTCATCTATATTTATAAAATGCACACACTTTAACTAAGAAAATTCTTGTGCTTTAGTATTGAACTTAATTATAAGTTAATCCAATCATACATACGAGAGGTTAGGCTAGGTGTAATACAATTTTCCTGCATATGTACCTGTGCAGTTACTTAGATTGCTCAAAGTGTTACAGCGGTAGCCATTAGCAGCTAGATACATAGGAAAATATTGAGCAGTTATTTGAGCAAAGTTAGTCGATATGTCTGAGCAGACTGCTGCACATTCTGCCATAATGTACTGATGAAGGACCTCTAGCTTAACCGATTTCCTGTACTACAGATCATCCCTAAAAATCCTCCAAATCCATTTTGGTTCACTGTCATGTGTCACTTATATGTGAGATTACTGATTTGTTAAGGGAATAACCAAACTACATATTGTAAAGGTAATTCAGCTTTGAAACCAATATATAGATATCATCCGTTGAAGTGTGTATGTATTTTTCTGACAGATCCTGTATGTAAAGTTGTACTTTTCATTAGTCCCACCGATTAATCAATTTAAGGGTATTACTGTATAGAATATATATGAAACTAAACTGATAAATTTTCATATCTGTCCCTTTCTGTTTGCTTTTCATATATATTTTTTAATAGTTTTATTTTTTATGTTGCTTTACATGATGTCAGTTTAAACATAAGAAAGCAGAGAGCAAAAGAAATTCACACTGAAACTAAATTTAAAATTAGTCTGTAAAATAAATAGTGTAAACAGTAGCTTAATTTATCAAAATTACATAAGAATGCAAATAAATAATCAGTATATTCAGATTTTAATTACAAGTAAAACTTTAATATTCATAACAGTAAAAATGCACATAGAAAAGCACATATTACAATGTTATTATTTTATTACTTGCAACCACCTCAGTAGAGCTCGTCAAATTTTTAAAATGTGCCCAACTCTGGCAACCATGCTCATAACAATCCTTTAATAGGGCAATGTCGCCATTTTCGTACACATTAATTCTTTAGATTGTATTCCAAGTTCCAACAATTTTTATAAACAAATTGTAATATTTTTTGCCTTAATTTTAAAATGTGCACTTTGGAATTTTCCAACAATAGGGGAAACTATGGTCAAAATTCTACAAGAATACGAAATTTTGCCAAAAATATTCTAAAGGAAACAATAAGGAAATGCATTTGGTAGCTAGCCGATGCTGCTGAGGTTTGCGCGATGTCGAGTCTGAAATTCTTTAGTATTTTTTTAAGCAAAAATAAATCGCTTGGAAAAAAGGACAGGGCAAAAAAAATTATGGAAAGATTTAAAGATGAACGAGTTTTATTTTCTTAATATATTATGTAATCCTTATTTCATAATTAAAATTTATATTTTAAATTGCTAAAGTATGTTTTCTTTTCATAATTTGATAATGTTAGCCAACTTATGATAAATATCAAGAATTTGGGTATTTGTTTAAGAAATGTTGTGAAAACCATCAAGTTGCACCCAATGAGTAACTTTTATCTTTTCATGCATCAAATCCAAATTGAGCAAAGGTGGTTGTGTTAATATGTAAATAACATTAATTTTACCGGCAGTACGCTGCATTCTTTTATGTACTGTAATATTTAGTTTGTGCTGAAATTATGTAGTGGCAATAATTTGCTTAAGATAGAAATTTTTCAATGTTACAAGTTTACATTTTAGTTAATTTTTTTGATGCGATGAAAAGCAGCACGTAAAAATTTTAAAATGAATATTTTGAAGTTCTTAAATTTTCCAATAGTACTAAACATTATTTTTTAATTACTCGATGACCATTCCAGAAATAAATAGTTTAATTCTATATACTGGAAAAAAAAATCATTTCAGACTGGCATAAAAATCAGAATTTTGAAACAGTAGTAGAATAATCATTAAAAATACTTATTTTTAAAACTCTAATGCAATGAAAACAGGTTAGCATGAAATATCTGAGAAGTAGATAACTTGTGCTATTATTAAATTCATATTTATGATCATTATGTATGTATATACAATAATTTTTACGTAAATAAATGTTACGATATCTTAGACCTCTGCTTTTTAAACTCTATCTATTAATCTGAGAATTAGATTGTTTCACTATAATAAATAATTAAGTTTTAATAAATGTATTATAGACATCAATATGTTTGTTTACTGTAACATATAATTTGAAATTTTAATTAAATAATTTTCCCCTCTTCAGTTTTTCATCAATAATGTGTGTATATATTTTACTTATGATGAAGAGAAATTAACATTTACAGCATGAATTATACATTGAAAGTATTTTATAAAAGAAGATATTGGAAAAGGAAATTATTGCAATTCATAGAATTATAAAAATAAATAAAACGTGATAATTAATATGGTATTGTTCTCATTTGTTAAGAATGGATAGTAAATTATGGATAATAGAATGGACTTCTAAATGGGAAGCACTTATATGAACAATAATACTAATTCATAACATTCTGATCTTGATTTCAGTACTTAATGTAAATACAAAGCATTATTGACAGCTTAGTTCAACTCATATTAAATAGTTACAGCGTGATCTTAAGTCCAATGTATTTATTACAAGATAATGATATATAGCCTTGATTTTAATTTAAAATTCTTTTCACATATCTTTAAATGACCTAATTTTAACCGATACTCTTCTGTTATCGGGACAGGATTCAGAGATGTATGTATCCACATGTGGTTTTGGTTTCAGTTCAGTTTAGTATGGCAAAGCACACTAGGGCTATCTGCCTATGGGGAGGGATACCTTTGTGGAGGACTTTCTAAAGGAAACTGGCTGGTATATACTTTACAAATGGGGAAAACCACGAAAACGCCCATGAACTCAGCTCATTTGCCTGGATTTGAACTCAGTGTTCAAGATTTTACCGCTCAGCCACTGGTGGGCCTATGTACGTATGCATATGTGTAATTCGATAATAGAATAGTACCTTCTAACCATATATCTTACAGTTTCGATTACTTTTATATACTGTCATTGATAATACATCTTATTAGATACATCAATAATACATTTTATTATCATTAATTTCTTACTAACAATTCAATTTCAATTGTCATCAGTCAATTTATGACTCATACAGATCTTATATATATAAATAAGTTGTTTCAATATAAAGATCACCATGTAAGTTACATAGCATATTTACAATAATCATTAATTACTCATACATATAATGTATAAAATCAGGCAGTAAATTGTAAAAAAATACTTTTAATGAATTTTGAATTAAGTGAATAATAATGTGCATGTCATTAGATTTTTTGAATGCACAGACTTCACAGTTAAAACACGTACTAATGTTAGAAAATCACTATCAAATGCTTCTTCTCAAAAATAATATTGGTTCAAGACATATTTTATCGAGTCCAATCATCAGTGGAACTCCAGTTAATCAGTCTTTAATATGTCAAAATGTAAAATTTGAAATGTTACTTTAAGTTAATTTATTTTAATCCATTCAGTTTTGGATTATGGAAATACTGTATATGACTGGAAGTAAAGGACTATAAACACACATTCAAGCAAATCACTTTAGGGTATGGTTTCCTGGAAATAAAAGTATACTTATTAGATTCAGTTCAGCATTATACCTTAGAATAGGTAATGATGCCTCATTATAGGCATTTTCGATAGTCTTGAAATACCATAACTGTTAACATATCTTACTAAATTCAGTTCTTGTTAAATTATGTTCAGCATCATTTAGCATTTGCAGTTTTATAGCTAAATTAGATTTCAGTAGGTCTATTACACTAGGCATTAAACAGATATTCAGTATTATTTTCTTTACATTCCAACAAAATAATGAACTTCATTTCTAAGAATGCATACTGAATAATGAAAATCATGTATGCTTTACCAGAACCATAATGTCAGTTAACAGTGATTTAATCTTCATAGATATGCATATCCAATAGTCTTGAAATATCAGAGCTGGTAGAATATCTTAAATACATTCTTCAATATGTTCATTACAGTGGATACACACTTTCGTCTTTATACTTTTTACGTTTTAACAATAAAATGAAGTTTATTTCTAAGAAAGCATATTAAATTCAAAAACGAAATCAGATCACAGTTAATAATGCTTTAAATATTCATGCAGATATATATGAATTGTATTATAAGCATTTTTTGACACACTGTTAATTCATTGCAATGGCAACTGGTGGTATTTTGATTCAGAATATTTACTGCATTAATTACTCACACAAATTAGCATTTTTAACCAAGAAAAGATAATTTTACTTGGTTTAATTCGCACAGGTACATTTTATATATTAGACGATTTAATCTTCATCGCTTAAAAGTTTCTGATTATCAATATGCAGAATAATTTGTAAACCACATTTTACATGCATCTTCCAGCCATCAGTAACTTCCATCTGACTAGCTCTAATTTGTATTGGAATAATAGAGTAATCTTTAATATTCTGAAACAAACATTAAATCGTTATATACAGATATATATATGCATATATATATATAAACACTTTCATTCCGAAAAACTAAATGTACATTCAAAAAACGCACTTCATGACGCCGAACAGCAGAATGTAAACAAACGTCAGAAATGTGACATCACTCATGTGGGCGGAGTTAATGCTGACCCTCATCTGGACTGTTATTGGCCAAATTCAAGCCGTTGCCCTAGCAGTGTACATTTTGCTTATATGCGAACCGGCACATCACAGAGGGAAAATTCTCGCCAACAGATTCCGTCGCCAAATCCCTTGGCGAATGTTTCATTTTCTTTGTAGCGGCGTTGCAGACAAAGTGTTTTACATTACGTCTATGGAGCCTTTCCTTCTTTACACAGAGGTTCTTTGACTAAACCTCAGTCTGTGTTGCTTGTTTCCCTCGTTTTCGAAGCATTTTTGATAAGTTGGGTTCGCGTTTTTTGCTTTTTGTGCATTTACAAAACATTATCGCATCTATTTTTAACGAAAAATTAGTTTTGAAGAGGAGCCAGAAATGGAGGAGGTTATCCCTACAAGAGATATAAAGGAGATCTTGGGAACGTGGTAGAGAGTTGTAGAGTTCGTGGATAAAAATCATTTCGAAAAAATGGCAACTGGTCGTGCATCGGATATGTTCAACGAAACTTGCCTAAATCATTTCCGCAATATCCTGAAAGGGAGGAAGAAACAAACCTCCTTGGACAGTTTTTTTAAACGATCTGCAGGTGAAAATGAGCAAAGCGTGACGAAAAAAGCGAAGACCAGTAACGAAAATTAAGCGTTTCCGTAATCACTTCACTTTTTTTTATTATGTTTTTATAGAATATGTATTTGTTATTTGTAAATAAATCTCTCTTTTTGTAAATACATTTTTCTTATTCAAAAACACTTAACCAAAACAACTGAGGTGGTGTTTTAGGAGCTGGAACGGATGAATGGCATTTCAATTAATTTCAGTGGAGAAATTTGCTTTGATATACGAGCAATTTGACATACGAGCAAGGTTACGGAACGAATTAAACTCGTATGTCGAGGTACCACTGTATATGATAAAATACAATAACTGGTTTTGATTTATACATGTGCAATAGCATAAAACACACTATTGAGTACTGCGTACGTTGTGGTCTGTAAGAGATGTTATTGCTTTCCTTTTACGTTAAAGTTATATCGTCAACAAACTGAAGATTTTACTAACCGATGGAGTTTAAGATCTCATTTATTTTCAGTATTAGAAAAGTATTTTATTCGATGCAGAATAAAATAATCATAAAAAAAAATCTGAAATGTTTCAGATGTTAAATTACGTCTAAAGGGGCGTTTTTTTAACATTTTGTGCGTTACCTTTATTTATTAAATATCATGTTATTCGCACTTAAACCATAAAATTCAGTTCAACAGCAATATCGCAAAATAATTTTAAATTGAGCATATCTTTAGAATTTCCGATACACAGTTTCATGCGCTGGAGATAAAAATGATCTTTTTGTACAACGTCGCCATTGCTCGTTTTGAAATCCTTGAGTTTGTTAATCGAAAAATTCGTTACAAAACTTTTCCAAAATATGAAATCGATAGTAAAACAAATTCCAAATTTCAAACTTGGGCTTCCATATTCGCAGTAGGATTATGTCATTCAAAATTTGATGGCTCTAGGCAGAGCCGGGACAAGGGTGAGGCAAGTGAACGTGAATTACTAGAAGGGGCGCCAAAATGGCTATGCAAATTCGAAAATTACTTTAATTATGTTTTTAAATTTGTCAGTTTATTAGGGCAAATCAGTTTCGGCAAACTTAAATTAGTAAAATTATAGGAAGAATTGCAAGAAAAACCTGGAAACTAATGCAATGTGTATAGCGATGTTACTTCTTAGTCATCAAAGAAGGATTTTTTTGACATTTTCATTTGAAAGTTATAAGTAATTGGCTATATTATTTTTCTGAATTTATAAAGCTATGATTAAAAATGCTTTAAGCATTATGATATTTTGATTTAATACAGTTATTTTTGCTTAATACAAATATAGCTATTTTGATATATATAGAGAGAGAGAGAGAGACAGGGTGCGCATTGCCTTTCTGCCTCAGATGAAAACATATCTTGACACGTCTCTACCTCTAAGTACCGTTGTTTTATCGCAATGAGAGAAACATATATACATTTATTCAGATTCTTCATTATTTAATTTCTTCAACTATAATACAGGGCGATAATATTTGGTGGCAACAATTTGAAAAGTAAAACAGACATTCAGAGTGATTCGACGCAAAATCGACGCAAAAAAAAGGATAACGATAGTGCTTCAGAGACAAAGCCCCTTTGAACTAAAAAAAGAAAGAAAAAATCTGCATTTCTATAGAGTTTGACAATAATTATGATTTTCAATAGATGTCACAAATACAATAATATCCTATAATATGTCGTTCACAAATTTAAAATCCCACTTCTTGTGTAAGATATCCGCTTGCACTGAAAATGAATTCTGATGGTCCTGATGGTATTAATCACAAACTGTTTTATTTATTAGCCCTAAAGGGGCTATTCACCTCGAAACGGGATTCTGCAGCATATCACTATAAATGTCAGTTAATTTAAGATGGCTGATTCACTTTTTAAATTATTGCCACCAGATATTATCGTCCTGTATTTTTTTAAAGAATGAAGAACCTGCATGCATGAATGCGCATGTCCTTCGCATTATGAAAAAACGACGATACCTAGAGCCACCAAATTTTCAATAACGTAGTTCTCCATCCGAACATGGGCACTTGGAAGCCCAAATTTCGAATTTTTTTTGTTACTTATTTCAGTCAGAATTTCAAATTTGTTTGTTTGTTTGTTTGAAATTCAGATCTTTATGATTTTCTGATTTTCTTTATGATCTTTATGATTTTGTAAATGTTAATGCAATTTTGAATAATAAACTTAATGTTTTGAAAGCGAGCAGTATCAACACTCTTCGAAATCCAGCGTGCCAAACTGTTACCATTCGGAACACACTCGACCCTATGAAAGCAATGTGTTGCTGCGGCCGGAAATAAAATATTTTAATCTTCCACGCGCCAGCGTTTTACCACTCAGTAAACGTAAGATACATTCAGATTTAATCTGGATTGGTTTAATTTATTTAATTATCGCAAAGCTCAAGTGCTCTCTGCCTAAGGGGAAGGATGCCTTGAGTAGAGGTCCTTCTAAGGGGAGTTGACTCGTATTCACTTTATTCATGGGGAAACCTGACAGCGATTTTACCCCTCGGCCGTTAGAGAATAGTTTAATCTAGAAAGTTATTAAGTAATAAAATGAGCCATTTAAAAGCAATAATCACTGTTCTTAAGCATATTTTTAAATTTTTAATATGATTGAATTAAATAAACATGTATTAAAATCATGAGATGTCTAGTCATAAATATTCAATATTTTTATGAAATCACACTAAGATTCATTAAAATTCTTATGCACTTTTTCCTTTTTATAGTTCTTTTAGGCTAGCCTTTAAAGAAATAATATAGGGAATCTAAAAATATGTATGATAAACCCTTACTCTGTATCGGAAATTTTAAAGATATGCTGCCTTTTAATATTTTATGATTCTGTTGTTGAACTGAATTTTATGTGGCGTAAGTGCGAAGAAAGTGATATTTAATAAACAAAGTTAACACAAAATCTTAAAAATGAAAAGAAAATAAAAATTTTTCTGAGCGAAAACTGCATATTGATATGATAAACGGTGAAAAGACTGGAAAAAATTATAAAAATATATATCAATGCTTAACAACGCATCGGGAATTCTAAATATATGCTGGTATGCCGTTTTTAAAAATTGTGTCATCTTGATTTTGAACTGAATGTGCGAAGGAAACGATGCCGAATAATAAAACTAAAAAGACAAAAAAAAGGGGAAGAAAATGGTTTAGCAGAAGTGAGTCAGCAACAAACTGGAAGACTGTGAGCTCAACGAGAATGTAACAAACATTAATAATCCCTTTTGGCAAACATTAAAATCTTATGATTTTGTACATTCTTTTTAGTCCAAAGGGCCTTTGTCCCTGAAGGACTATTACTTTCGTTTTGCGATTTCGCGTCGAAAACATTAAACATCTGAATCACTTTTCACATTGTTGCCACAAAATATTGCAGCCCTGTATTATATTTAAAGAAATTAAATAATGAAGAATTTCCATAAATGTATGTATATTTCTCCAAGTGTGATAAAACAGAGGTACCTAGAGCCATCCAATTTGAATAACGTACATTTCTACCCGAATATTCGCATCTGGAAGCCCGAATTTGGAATTTCTTTTATTATGTATTGCATATTTTGTAAAACTTTAACGAATTTTTGATGAAAACTCAAACGATTTAAAAGCGAGCAATGGCAACATTGGAAATAAGGGAAAAAAACCTTTTAATCTAAAGCGCGAGGAAGGAGCTGTGTATCAGAAATTCTAAAGATATACTCATTTTAAAATTATTTTGTGATGTTTCTGTTGAAGTGAATTTTAAGTGCGAAGAGCATGATATTTAATAAATAAAAGTAACACACAAAACGTTAAAAAACGCCCTTTTGGACGTAATTTAAAATCTGAAACCCCTGAGATTTAAAAAAAAAAATTTCAGTCAATAATATGCTTTTATAAAATTGCGATACTTTTCTTTTTATGGGTTCTTACGTTTAGAAAGAATATATAAAATCATATGCCAGTGCTTTAAAAATTTAATTTAGTATAGTTGAATTTCATGGTTATTCAACAGTAACAAGTGAATTTTGTGTGTTGGTAATAGTAAACATTTTTATTTAAGAAATGGAAAACATTATTTATTAAATTTTTAATTAAGGTTTTTTTTTAAGTCTTTTAATGAAAATTCTAGTATAACTAATTTATTATTCTAAATAATTAT
>KK116207.1:55556-72976 GCA_000611955.2 Stegodyphus mimosarum
AGTTGTATATTTTAAATATATTAATACATATTAAAAATATTAGTAATTATATATTTATATTTTACATATATTTATAATTACTTTTTTAAAAGTAATTATAAATTCAAAAAACATGTTCGAATTGGGTTTTGCTAAACGGTAGCAGTCCGTAAATTACATAGAAGATGAAACGATCAAGGTTAAGGTTATTTAAGTTATTTTCTCTCATGTGCATTCTGAAACAGAACCAGAAGAAACTTATCATTAAAGTCTCTTACTATGCTGCTGTTCTGCTTTTAACATAGGGGTTAAATAAATGCCCAGATAAAAGGTCTGCACCCAAGTTAATCGCTTAGAACGCACGTTTTCCGCCGAACGTGCTGAAATTAAAGTAAAATAAAAGACAACAACTACTGTACACTTGTCGGTTTTAAAGAGAGCAAAGAGTTTCATATTAGACGATTTATCGCGCTTTTGGCGTCTTTAGTTGCCTAGAGTTGAATAAATCTTCACAGAACAAAAGCAATATGGAAAAGAAGCTCGTCAGTTTAAAAGTATAAAACTAGCGAAAGAAGCCCGAATTTTGTCAAATTTTTACAAAAAAGTTATAGGATGTTTTTAAAATGGCTGGAAAACATACGCCAAAGAATTTTGTTTAGAAAAATATGTACGCCCACTTGACAGAGCGAACGAAGAAATTTCCATCATCAACTCTGTAACTAAATCCAAGCCAGTTTCCTTCATAAAGTCCTCTAAGAAGTCAGTTCTCTCTTTAGTCAGATATCCTTCGTGCCCTTTGCATATTCAAATAACCTAACCTTCATCAACAGCTCCTTTCGGTTGTTGCCTCATCGGCCGAACGGTAAAATTGCCACTGGTAGTTCCGACCTGGACTCGAATCCAGGAGAATGAGCTAGCTCACTGTATGTGCTTATTCGTGGTTTTCGCCATGTTTAACTAGTATACGAGCCATTTTACCTCAGAAAGTTCTCCACGAAGGCATTACTATCCTTAGGCAGATAGCCTAGTGGACCTTGTCATAATAATCTAAACGAAACCAAAAGAAAAAAATGTGTCGACTGTATTTTAATATAAGATATACATATATACTTTAATTATACTTTGAGAAGAATAATATACTTTCAAATATACTTTGAAAAATTTGGCAAAGTATTTGAATACTTTCAGCTGTCAAAATCTGAGTACACTTTCAACAATACTTTGAACGTGATAACTAAATGCCAATGTTGACACATACATCTTTCGAGAAAGCTGTCTGCCGCATGTTATCCTGTAACTGAAAATATACATGACCTTTGGTCTTGTATAACGAAAGGAAAATTTAAGACTTTCAGTAAAACAAACCTCCACAAATTTTTCTAAACAGCAAATAACAAACTGAGATATTCTATGAAACCAACTTAACATAAATTTAAAATGAAGCAAAACTCTACTTTAGACGGGATATTTTCTCTTGTAAGACAACATACGCCAAAGAGTTTTCTGCGGAAAGATATATGGACCGTCACTGCTTGCCTACTGGACAGCGGTAAATTAATTATGTTGTTTTTATCTCTGGTAATAGCGTTTCTGTTTCAAAGTGAGCAAAAAGACTTTTATTGTTGCTTTTAAAGACAGTAAAAAGAATCAAATTCTCTGAAACAACCTTGTATTTGGCGTGCATTTACTAAAAACACTGAATCGATTTCGAGGACAGCTACAGGTCCCTCCTCATCAGGAGAACAAAATATCTAGAAAGGGAAAGAAACCTTTTATACTCGGGTAGAACCACGCGCGAGGAGGCAACGCCATCTATCGGCAAAAATAATAATCAAGATTTACATTGATAGAATTTTAAAAGCGCTAGGAAGGACTGGATTAGACTTAAAATCGTTCACTAAACATGCTAAATCTTTGTGGAAAAGCCTCAAGAAAATCCAGTTCGCCAACGGAAGAAGCTTTTCGGATAATGTTTGCAGATCCAAAGTCAAAATTCTGATTAAATTTCCAACTATGATACGCTATTGAAGACTTGTTAATTTCGCCCTTTCGGACATAAGATTCATGTTCCTTGATACGAAACTTTAACGCTCTCTTTGTTTGGCCAATATATCTCAAGCCAGACTGACACGATATACTATAAATTTCCCAGGAACTAAAGTCAGAAACAGAATCTTTTAGAGTTGAACCGTGAATTTTATTGATAGGGGAGAAACTGATCTGGAAATTGAATTTGTGGAGAATCCGTGCAACCTTATAACTAACAGAAGGATAAAATGGGAGCACGACAAGGTCATTAAAATTATTTCTAACAGTGGAATGTCTTCTATGATGGGAATCTGAAAACTTTTTAACAGCTTTATCAATGATCACGGGAGAAAATCCTCGGTCAATAGCAACTGCTTTTAAATAATTAAGTTCATTAGTAAGCAAGGATTCTGTGGAACAAACTTTGAGCCCGCGAAATACATAATAATAAAAAGAAGCCATTTTTTGCTTTACAGGGTGGCATGACTTAGCATGGGGTGGTAAACAAACTGTAAAGGGTTTACGGTACACAGTAGTGCTAAAATCAATTTCATTGCGGATTATAAGAATATCAAGGAAGGGGAGGGAATTGTTGGATTCAATTTCAAGAGTGAATTGGATGGCTGGATCAATTGAATTTGTAATAGATAAAATCTTGGATAAATCATCTACCCGAGGGTATAAAAAGCCGTTACTGAGGTTTCTTTCCCTTTCTAAATATTTTGCTCTCCTGATGACCTGTAGCTGCCCTCGAAATCGATTGAGTGTTTTTAGTAAATGTACGCCAAATACAAGGTTTTTTTTTCAGCGAATTTGATTGTCATATTGACGTGTTTCTCTTTTATTCTAGTAAAAAGAATGTTTCAAGTAAGCATGAGTTTTCCTTATGAAATGCAAAAATTACCTATTCCGCATTTAATGGTAAGGCATGAAGAGTTCTGGAAATGAAGGTAAACACGAAAGACATGTTTTTCGGTTCTTCATAATTAGTGTATCGATACTACTCAAACCTTATACTTGCTGCTTACACTTAGCAACTGGATGGAAGCAGCCATTAATTCGAATCATGTAATTCGAGCAGGGATGTTCTGTGTTTTATACTTGATCAGATAGGTCGAAGTGACAGTACTTCTGGCATTACATTTGCCGTGTTGTCAACAGAGATGATGTAGTTGTCAAGTAATGTCAAATGATATGAAATTATTATTGACAGAAGCAATAAAAATATTTATTTATGAAATCAAAAGCCAGCAGTAAAGAATTATTAGCAGCCTTGAAAGGAATGGATAGTAAGCATTAAACATCTTCTCGTCCAGTGGATTTCCAGAGGAAATTTTTTTTTTCACATGTACGAAAAGAGAGTTCTAAGTTTCTCTCCATTTGACAGCAAGTGTCCTTTTTAGTGACAGATATACAGATGAGCTGATTAGCTGAATGCAGGCTTGCTTTCCTTGATAACATCTTCCAGTCGCTGAATTAGTTGATTGAAGCTCTGTAGGGCAAATACATGAAGCCAAAGGCAAATAACAGTTAAAAAGAATTCATTCTTTCAAATTCAGTTTGCGATAAAACAAATTGTGAGTACACAAGTGCTATTCTTTCCATTTCTTAGAAAATGTTTTAAATGTGTATTTTAGCTTCATAGTTCTGCTATCAATATTTGGTTAGGTTATTTCATTACGACAAGCCACACGAGGGCTATCTGTCTAAATATAGGGATGCCTTTGTAGAGGACTTTCTAAAGAAAACTAGCTCTCATTCATGTTACGCGTTGGTTAAATACAAAAAATCAATCATGCAGTAAGCGTGTTCGCTTGGGTTTGAGCCACGGTCGAACTACCGGCATTCAGCAACCTTAGCCACTTGGTTACTGTTAGGTCGCTCAACCACAGAGAAGAACGTTGTATACGTTTGACTGATATACTGACTAACGTTTCTGAGAAATGTGACGAGATCTTTAAGTGCAAGACCACGTGTCCTGTGATGTCCTGTGATGAAATCCTGAAATTCAGATAAAAGAAAGCATCTTTAGCACATTTAATTGCAAAGACATGATAAAGTTTCTTATACCCTTGATCTTGCGTTTATGATGATCTCAATGCATATTCGTACGAAAGTGGGTTTTCATCCATAATCTAGCTACATACATAATCGTTATGGATTAAATTAAAAATTGATCTTTCTTATGAAAACTTCTATTAGGCGACCATATTTAAATATATCTACTGAAGATTTTGAAGTCATTCATATCCCGGTTTGGTTAGTATATTTGAATACGACAAAACACATGGGGACTACCTGGTTAAAGGGGTGGCATGCGTCTGGCAATGCCACAGGTCTCTCCAATGCCACCCCTTAGGCAGACAATCCTTCTGCAGAATTCTCTAAAGCTGCCTTCAGACGACGGTATAAAGGGCATACGTGGTTTAAGCCGAGCTGCGTTGCCAGACAACCAGTCCGTGCTATGTTACAAAATCTGGTTATTGGCATAAAGTTCGAAGTTTTCAACTTTATGCCGACTTGGGATAAGCGTCGACCAATCAGAGCGAACTCGCGAAACCTGATAGGGAAAACAGAGCGGGAAAGCTGTAGCATGCGCAAATGTAGCTTAAATGGGTGCGGCTTGGACCCTGCGTCGCAGGCGGGAACGGAATTCCCGCATTTTATTCCTTGTGACGATGCCTCTGTGACATTTACGTCGCCGTCTGAACGCAGCCTAAGTGACCTTGGTTCACATTCACGTGACACATAGAGAAAACCACCCCAGTCCGTTCGCCTACTTTCGAACCTAAGCAGAATCACCAATATTCTGCGGTCTTAACCTCTTTAACTACTAATGAAGCCGCTGTACTCCAGAGTTGGAACTGAATTATGGTTAAAGAAAATCGAGTTCAGACTCGTTTTTTTATTTTTTTTTTCTTCTGGAGCTGACTCGTGAAAAAAACCTTTAAATTTTATAAACACTTTCTGCAAAATGCTTACAGTAAAATTACTTTATGTTTTATTATTTCGACCCGCCATAGTAACTGTTAATTTTATGTGATATTTGAGCAATAAAAGTAAGTTCTGTATACTTTTATATTACAGAATTTTTTTAATAAATGAGCGAGTTCAATTTAAAATCGTTTTAGAAATATTCTATTTTTTTCCAATAAACGCATTAATCCTAAATTCAAAACATTTTCTTCTTTGTGAAATCAAAATGCACATCATCCAGGCTAAAAACAAACTACTTAATACCTTACTAACGTTTAAAAACAACAAGAATTTACATTTAAAGCAATTAAATACAATGGAATCGTAAGCTTTAATTTAATGGCTCTAACCCCCAAAATGGATTGTTTAACCGAATGCTTTGATAAAAAGATACCAGAAATGAACTTAGATTTTTTTTTTGCTAATACCAGCTTGCGATAACAATCAACTCATTGAAACAATAGTTAGATGGATTAGTTCGCTTTTCAAGGTTTTGCAAGTCTGCATGCACCTTATTTCTTCCCGTTGCCTGCATAGAAGGCAGCATTTTATGGTAGCATTGCTCTTTAAATACCTCGTCTTCCTCTCATTGGTATTCCTCGGATGAAATTTCACGCTCTAATACGAACCACACCTTCAATAAGTGAACCGCCAAAGAAAATGCTCCCTATTAACTCCGGAAAGGCGTCGCAATTATGGAAAGATATACAACGTAATAACGTCATCTTCTCCAGCTATTAAGGGAACCATTATGTCTTCGTACCTATTCTGTTGGTGATTGAGACGTAAGAAGATAGGCCATTTCGAACAACCAACCGCGTGTTTGGCGTGGTCGGTGTTAAAGATCTTTTAATTCTTCCGCATGGCACGTTCCGTTGCCGTCATAATGATTTGTGACCCTTCTTTCGCATTTTTATACCAATTTACGAGCTAGTACCTTAATCCACGATTTATCAAAGGAAGTAAGTGTTCACAGACACGAATGGACAGAATTCATACTAATTCGTTACTTCTGTGTCATTTCAAATATAATGTCAGGCGTAACTGTTTAATGTGCTTCGCGATTTTGCAAACCAAAGGTTAATGTCTCATACAGTCAATTCCGATTTCTCAAGAGCGAATTAACCGCCTTATTATCTGATTCTGCTAAGAAACAAAATGGCGCTTTGTAAGATAAAAATCATCGATACTATAAAAACGAAATCTCTGTCAGAAAAACAAAAAATTCTAACTGATTGTTTTACTCGAGTTTGAACTCAGTAACATTGTTCAAGTTCTCTTGTAAATATTGGTCTTTGATTCCATTTATAACTAATTTCTTCCATTTATAATGATGTTTGTTTTTTCGATATCTACAGTATGTTCTTTTTGTTTCGGGTACTGATTTAATTTAAGGTTTACCGGTTATAATGAAATTTTTAGTAACATGTACTCGTAGATTGCAAGCCCTCAGGCATAAGGCTCTAGTGTTTTTTTCCGTAATAATCCAATCCTATTTTTTATTATGTTCTAATGTTGTTCATCGGTTAAGATTTATGAGCTATAAATCTTAATAATTATATTATATTATATTATATTATTTTTATTTATTATATTATATTATTTTTATTTAAGAAGAAAACTGAAAGATTTGAATGCCTTTTTTTAAGTTTCAAATTTTTTATACTTAATTTAATTTTAAAAAAAATTAACAGTAAAATAGTCTTAAAAACATCACATGCTAATCCGAAATTTGCTCTGTAGTTTTTTTTTAATATTACTACTTGAATATTTCCTATTTCTTTAAAACGTACTTGTATTTTTAATGCATTTTATTATTTATTTTATTTTTTTAACAATTTGAATATTTCGCTAATATTACATCGAATTTAAAACTTTTAGTTATAGTCAAGTTATTTAAAAAGAAAAAAAAAGACTGGTGCGTCTATCTCATATTTAGAATTTAAATCTAGAAGCAGTTAATTTATGAGAAACAAACATGGTAAAGTCAAATAAACTCAATCAAATCGAATAATCAAATAATGTTTTGGTTTGGTTAGCCTTCAAGGGCTACCTTCCTAAGGGGAGGGATGCCTTCACGGAGGACATTCTAAGAGAAACTGGCTCGTATCCACATTACATATGGGGAAAACGACGAAAACGACGAACCTCGGATCGAACTACCAGTGGTCAACGACTTTACCGTTCATCCACTGGTGGGCGCGGTAATCAGTTAAGGAGAGACTGAGCTGGATTATTATCTAAAACGAAGCTCTCTGAGAGTTTGTCTGCTTATAAAGAGGGATGCTTCTGAAAATGATTTTCTGAAGGAAACTGACTTGTATTTACGATACACATGAGCAAACTACAAAACTCAATCTGCCTGTTGAGTATCAAGAAGTACAACCGTGGAAAACTACTGATTTATCATGCAATTGGTTACTCGCCATTGGTTGGTCTATTAGTTGGAAAGATATTCATTCATTCTCTGCCTGAGCTCTTCAAAACTGCAAATTGAAAATTTTGGAAGTCACCATCTGACAGGGTATTTACGTACTAAACAATAATCTTAGTAAAAGTTACCAAATTTTTAAATTGCGCCAAATTCTGACAGCCACGCGCGTAACAGTTATTCAGTTCAATAAGCAACATTGCCATTTTCATACCTGAAGCAAGAGAACGCGCGTAACAGTTATTCAGTTCAATAAGCAACATTGCCATTTTCGTACCTGAAGAAAGAGAACGCGTGTAACAGTCATTCAGTTCAATAAGCAGCATTGCCATTTTCATACCTGAAGCAAGAGCCGCAAAATTTCAGCCAAAACAGAAACAAATAAACAACAACAACAAAAGCAAAAAAAAAAGAACAATTTTAAGTAGGTTTATGTTTTGACTTTTCGGAATAAACGCTTGATTAAAAAATAAAATACAATATCTAATTAAAATGAAAAAAATCCTAATAAATAAATAATTTTTCTGTAAAAATATGATAAACTGCTCCAAGTTGGTACTACTGATATTTAAGAATATTATGCGTTTTTTTAATTGCCTATTTACAGAATACTAGTCTGCTGTTCACCAGTGGTATTTCGCTGAACAACCAGGTCTGTCATTTCTGAGTTAAAGATCTAGGCCTATCCAAACGGCTATGGCCAGATTCAGAAGTGGCCGAAATCTCATCTTCGATGCCTGAAATTCAAAGAGGGAGAAAAAAGGAAATTCAAAGAGGCACTCGTGTGCCTGTTCCCTCCCTACCTCTCCCGCTCACCTACTGGATTGTATAGGCGTTTCCCTGAGACAGTTGTCGGCTGAGCAGGACTACATCTGCGATTTGCTTGTGCGGCAAGGTCTCTTGGATTTGTGTAGGCTTTCCTGCCCCAAGGGGATTTGAAACAACAACAACATAGAATACTAGCAGCTAAATTTTTTCTCGTTCTATATTTGTAGACTTATCATGTTCATTATTCAGAAAAGTTTATTTCAGAAAAGCTACATTGAGAAAAGTTTAGAATTCAAGATATTGGAGGACCTTCCTTGCGTTAAGTGGAGATGATATTCTTTCTTCCACACTCTGTTAAATCAAAAGAAACAAAACATGCATTTGTTAAAATTTATGCCGTATATCTGACTGGTTGCAGTTTGTATGTCATTTACACCCTGTATGTTTTTTATTTAAAGCGATGATATCATGAAAAACACATTTAAGATTCTTCACTATTTATATAGTTTTCGGAAATTTGTGCGATTTTACTAAACTTACTTTCTCTAATTCGCTCCTTCATATCAAATCTTGAAATTAATTTTTAACTGATTTGTACGGAATCGGAATTCCTTGAAAATTTTCACAGATATTCGGTGGTAATTCAATATGCTATGGTGAGTTTTGTTTCTTCGAAATCCGATAAAAATATATATTTGTTTCATTTTTGATTTCTCCTCACTTTTTTTAATGATATTACCGCAGAATTTCGAAATTGCTTCATCCAAAAATAATTTTTTACCAGTATTCGTTTCTTGGAATCTTCAATCTAATTTACTGAATTGAAGCGGTTTCTCGGATATTTATCGATTTTTTTAATATTGCAAATAGTTAATAACGATGGAATTTTAAATCAAAACATTAAACCAAAAATTTAATTCATCATTGTTAACAGCCCTTGTGATATTAAGTAATGATGGAATCAGGTTTTTAATCATAAGGACCTATATGAGGCTGCATGCTGTGTTACACCATCGGATAGGTTGGATAACCTCAAAAGAAAGCTTAAAACCTTAAAAGAAAGTCAGATTTTCTTTCTTAATTCTGAATAGAAGGAATCCTTTTCTTGTACTCAGAAGCAGTGTCTTTTATTGTTAGCTATTATTACCATTCTTTTTCCCTTCTGAGGGCCAAAGCTTACAACAATTTTCAGTTTACACATTGCTAATTTGCATTTTATTGTATTTAACGAAAATATTAAATGCACCTAAAAGCAAAATAGAATGTCAAAGACAAATTCAACAAATTTTTCTCTAACATTGTTATGACAATTTTGATTCAAACGTCATCATTGTTAAGAGCCCTACGATTTTATTTTATTTTCATATAATTAATTTTATTTCATACTAGCGGAAGTACCCGATGCCAGTTAAGTTAGATTGAGAGTAATGCATCTAACAACAGAGAGAACGATACCGCTGTATTCCTTCTCTAATAACGATGCGAAAAATACGATTAATAGTCATACATTTTTCACTCCTATGCGATATGGAACCCACATAAAAAATTTTGATAGAAAAATAAGCTAATTCTCTCTCATTATATCAGCAACAATGGCACGCAGTTTTTAATGATGTTCGTCTTTCTAATAAAATGGTCGTAAAAACTCGTCCAGTATTTCCCCTATATTCAATTTTAGTCGATTAAATGTAGCAAAACATTTATCATAATTTATCAGAAATCAATAACGCAACAGACAAACGCACAACACAGACATTCTTCTTTATATGTATAGATTTTGTAAAATTTACAAATTTTTGATTAACAAACTCTACGATTTGAAAGCGAGCAGTTGCAATACTTTTCGAAATAAAGCATTTTTATCTCCAAAGCGCGACATTGTTGCCACTCGGAAAAGTGAGGGCGGAAATTAGCGCTTTCAGAGTTTTTAATTAATATTTCTGCCGATTAAAGTCGTACGAAGATGGGAACAGTCGAAATGGCTTCCCACAAATTTTTGAAATCGGGAATTATGTATTTAATGTTTGTCAATGCTATTTTTATTTCATCATAAAACTTGGGAATTTTTTATTAACAAACTCTAGGATTTGAAAGCGAGCAGTGGCAACAACTTTCGAAATAAAGCAAATTTTCATCTCCAGCTTGCGAGTCTGTTGCCACTCGGAAAAATGAGGGCGAAAATTATGATTTTTCCTAGTTTTTAATTAATATCTCTGATTTTAGATCCTTTTTTCGGAGAAAATGTGCACGTCGGCCCTTTCCAGGACCCTGAAAAGAATTGTAGAAAATTTGGTGACGTTAGCTATAGTAGTGACTGAGTTATTAGAGGACAAACAAACACTCAGACTTTCTTCTTTATATGTATAGATAATCATTCAGTAATATAATAGTAGCTAGAAGCATTTTTTTATTTCTTTATACTAATTAAAACCTTGTAATTTAAAATATATTTTATTACATATCTTATTCATTTTTAGTAACTGTAATCAATACCGTGTATTTTAAAAAATTCTTTACTATATGTACTATATATAGAGAGAGAGAGATTATTCATATGAAAATCATAAATTTATGCTGGTAACTTATTTTATTTTTTAATTGCTTCTTCGTTAATAAAAGCTTTCGTTCAGGGGCTCATTAATATTTGTCATTTTTAGATTTGGCTTCATAAAGCAGAACACATAATGGAAAGCAGTGATTTATCTCTATTTAATTGTAAGCAATCTCAGACTACACTGAAGATCAGAAGAATCACAAGATAGGAAGATATATCAGCAAGGTAGTCATGACCAGCATTAAATCGATGAGTTTTAACTTCTCCGCTCCGTGACTTGCTTGGAATTTTAAAGAGGTCAAACAATACTTAGTTAGATAAAATTCCATGCAGTAATTGTCGGTGAGTTTTGTGCTAGTAATTTTGCATTCATGGCGTCATTTCGTGTGAGAAGTCTTTTCTTTGATGAAACTTGTCAGAATAGCCCTTCTCCCCCAACCCCCGACTCAAAATTCAAGAGACTTTCTTAAGAAACTAGGAGAATGGTTTAGAAGACAAAATAAATTTTATACTGTAAGAATAAGCACAAAACGACATCTTTCAATAACTGGCCAGCCCTAAGTATTATCTCATTAATAACGAAAAACGTGCGCTAATTCTGAGATATAATTGGTATAAAAATAGGTACTTGTGTAATAGCCGATATCTTCCGCTCAATCGCCAAAAATGACCCTTTTGACTAAAATTCCAGCGGCCGTTCAGCAAACTGAAATTTCATTGTTCCGCATTCTTCTTGAAAGTTTTTTTTCTTTTCTTTTGTTAATTCCTAACCCCTCCTCCCCCCCAAGTCGGGTAGCTTCGTTTTTATTTCAACCTCAATTTCGAACCAGGAGGAAGCCAGAATTTCGAGCCAGAAGCATAAATTTAAAATTAATCTAAAATGTAAGCTTTTCGGTATAGGCACAATTAATGAGCCAACTTGATTGTGGCCACAACAAGCTGAAACAAAAAAAGGAAGATTTAATCTGCCTTTGCCTCCAATTTCCTATTCATCATGGATCAAATTAACTTAAAATAATTTCTTCAACAGTTTCTTTTATGCATGTATATATATATATAAATTATGTAATTTTTGACATTTTTGTAATTTTATGTAATTTTTGTAAAATTATGTAATTTTTGACTCAAGCCTAATTGGCTATTTATGTTTATTTGTACATTAGCCTTACCAAGTTTTTGTAAAGTTTATTCAGTAGTGCTTTTATTTGTTTTAAATTTTATGGCAGGCGTGTCGGGAAAAGATACGACAAGAATTAAGACCAACTATATTATATAGTTTCTTTTATTTTTCTTTTATTAATGTTTTATCGCTTCTGTCTCAATTATTGTCGTTTGACGAAACGCGTAATGGAATTTAGCTATACTCGAATTTTTCACGCTTTTCCCTTGATAAGTCCGTGATTAATCTCGAGTCAGGCTAAATTGCCATTTACTGCCGTTCATTGTTATTTATTCTGGTGTTTTTAATATCAAATTTAGCTAGTGCTTAAAATTGTTATTAAATTTTTATGTGTTTTAATTTTGTAAATGTTGAGTTTTTACCAAAATTTAGATTTTTTTTAGTTTTTTACAACTGCTATTACTTTTCAGTAATTGTTTTTTGTTCAAGTTTTTTTTAACTCTGGAACTAAAGTATCAAATTTACTTTTAGGCGATTGCTTTTAGAATTTTACTCCTTTTGCTTATCTTTAATTTCAATTTTGCAGCTCAAAGTGCAAAATTCTTACGTTCTTTTACTACTTTCTATAAATTTTATACATACATAGATATATATATATAATGCATGTGCGTGTAAATAATACATTATATAATATAAAAAACGCAATTTGAAATTAATTGCCAGCTTTAAAAAACTATGAAATGTATATTACACTCGTCGTGTATCCTTTCTTTTTTCGATGTTAACTTCCAACCTTTAATATATTTAAATTTTAAGTCTCACAAACTGCGACCGCACAGAAAACTGGCGATAGCTCCCCATTATGGCTTCAGCGCATGCATTAAATTCCGCGCGCACAATTTCACCGCTCGTAAAAATCGAAGTTTTTTAGCACCTTCGAACGCCGATAACGTAGTCTGATAGCATTACTTTATTGGTTCTCCATTGGGCTGTTGAGAATGAGAAGTTTCAGACACGGTATGAAATACACGCACTTTGCCAGAAGTCACACGCAGTTAATTTCCAATATTAGAACATTTCACGGTATGTTACTTTGTGGAAACTGATGAACCGATGGCTATAAGTTATACACAAGGGATGCCAGAGTTAATATACTTTAAAAGTAAAGCAGTTCCTGTAGCTTCCATTGTATACACGCGTGAACTAGATATAAAGAAATTTGTGTTAGATGAATTTAGGAGGGTAGAATGTCAAAGTAGCTTCGATTTAGACAAATTATGGCAGGTACATAATCAAATTACTCATAGAATCAAGGAAAGATATAGTAAATATTTTATTGGCAAAAATATTGTTAATTCTAAGGAAATTTATATGAACTGCATCTTTGAAGTTTGGATGAAATTCGTAAATAATGGATGTTTCAAGGAAATAAAAGTATTATCACTCTTTAACCTATATATGCATGATTATTTAAAAATGTCTATATGTGGCGTCACAATATATTTGAATATAAAATAAATTTACTACGTATTTTATAGCTTGTATGTAAGTGTATATTTATATCAGTTTTGTGGCTGGTATAGTTTCCAATCTGAAAGGCGGCAATGTATTTTATAGTTTATTTATACATTCAGTTTAGACATAATGGCATACTTTCATTTATTTATATAAGATATATTACATACAAATGCATGATTCGTTTCCGTTATAAGACAACACTCTCCACACAGTTTTCTATGAAAAAATAAGTGCTTCAACATGCCCCTTAAATTAAACCCTTTTTTCTTATCTTTCTTAACAATTTCTTTCCTTTGAAAGTATTGCTAATAAAAATCTTAAGAAGCTCATTCTATTTCTTCTTTTGTTTACTAAAAATTGGTGATTTCAGAGGTATTTTTTTAATGGCTAGAAACATCTTACCACGATGGAAATGAGCCAAGGAAGAAAGCATGTTTTCTATCTCGAAATATCAAATTGGTATATGCTTGTTAAAACAAACAACCAAACAAACAAAATATAACCAAACAAAATTGTTTGGTTGTTCTAAACTTATTTCTGGAATGATAAAAAATATATCTAAGTTTGTTGATGAATATATATATATATAGCAGTATTAACCGAAGCAAATGCTAAGAGTACAGTATATACAAATGTATAATGTGGTATCCGTTATAAGACAGACCGACCAGCGGCCCTGCGTTCTGAAAACTAGTAGTTCGATCCGGAGCTCGAATCCAGGTAAATGGCTGGCAGCACAAGAGGTTTCGTGGTTTATATATGGCATCAAAATATATTTGAATATAAAATATGCATGTAACGTATATACGATCCAGTTTTCCTTAGAAAGTCCTGCACGAAAGCATCTCTCTCCTTACACAGAGAGCCCTCGTGTTTCTGGTCGTAATCTGATAAACCAAACTAAACAAAACCAACCGTTATAAAACAAAAAGGGCCAAATAATTTTGTGCTAAAAAATACTGGCGCCAAAGTTGGAGCATATGCTATCTTCCTAAAAAAATTGTTTGAGATAGTTTCTCATTTAATGGAAAAGATTCAGAATTTTACTTATACTTCTGTCCAAAAGTAAATAAGATTTTTAGAAAGTAAGTTGAGATGTGATATTAAACGTTGCCGACGCCTGTTATTCCAGAATTTATGAAAAAAATTCAATTTAAACTTTCTAGACAGACTCTATTTACACTGTTCCTAAATTTATAGAAACAAATAAGCTTTGGTACCATTATTAGAAAAAACATGCCCCCTGAGGGCCGAGTGATCAAAATCGTTGAACAGTATTTATTCGATTCGAGTTCAGACGTCGGCGAACGGGCTGGCTTCATGAGAATTTCGGGATTTTTCCATATGTTCTGTGAATAGAAACCCATTTTCCTTAAAACAAAAGTCCTCCATGAAGGCATTCCTCTACTTAGGCAAATAATTCTCAAGTATTTTGGCCATAAACTAAATAATCTTACTTCTAATCCTACACGGAAAATCATGACAGGAACATGAAATTTGGCTTTATTATCCATTTATCTATTTGTGTACTACAAAGCATACAAAGGCTATCTGGAGGAGAGGGATATTTCCGTGGAAGAATTTTTCCAGTTGGCCAAATTCTATACAGTTATACCTGCTTGGAACTTAGTAACTGTGCGAAAAAAAGGACAGTAAAATTTTCATAAATTACTTATTTTCAAGCCTGGTTAGCAAATTTGTGTTTGTCATGGCTTTGTCGATTTGAAGCAACTGAAACTCGACCAATAAACTGAAAAGTTTTCAATGATATTATTATTTCGTGAAGCTCTTTTGTATCGTTCTTGCACAATGGACATGTACAATATGCAATAATTTCTACTATTTTAAGCTTATGCATAAAATATGATTACGTGATGCCTGCCTATACAGTTGCGTGACTGATGATACTCGTGTAATTTTTTGGGCCCCTGAAACAGGGTTGAAAATTACCATACGCGCCGCAGGTAAGTTCGTTCTGCCGTTTTAATAATTATAAGAAACTGTTCCGCGAAAATATCGATCTACCGATCGAATACACTTAACGAAGTCTGTGAGGTATAGAAGAGAAAGCATGTATTTAAAAAGCAAACGGGAAAACAACTGCATGTCACTTAAAGCCAAAAAGGAAAAGTATAGCTGTGTAATGCTGTTGCGTGTATTACATACCCCACTTTAAACTCACGTTTTCTGCATTTAAAAATATGATAAAATAGGCTTCAATAAATATTTGTGACGCAGTTTTAAAACGCCATATATATAGATATAAACTGGTACTTTTTGTGTGACGTGTGCAAGACGGAATTTAATTCTATTTGGAAAAATAGAAATTTTTATCAGAAAATTCTTTAAAGCGAAGCAAGTGTTGATAAACAATAAGGTATCTTTTCCTTGATAGGAAACCTGCGCTAAACAATTTTTCTAGAAATGGTACTTCCAGGAAAAATACATGCATTTGCTATCAGTTCATTTCAACTATACTAACATTTTTTGGGTATTTATATATTATCCTGTCACCAGAGAGAGTTGGCTAACATGGAACCATGCAAGCTGGCAGAAATACCGCTAAATTTCTGCCACTTGTTCTTACTGAATTCTGTCGCCTCTTTATTTAATAAACAATCGCTATTCGATCAAAAATTATGTATATTAGCCGCTCTTAAACAACTTTAAAATTGTTTATAATTCTACAACTATTACATGCAGGTATATTTAAAGGCACAAAAACCTTAATCGGAAGATAAGAATATAGTTCAATAATTTTTAAAGCAAAAAATGCACAATTTACAAACATATAACAATGAAGAAACTGAGATCACTGACCCGAGTAATAGAGTGGATATATATATATATATTTGGTATAGCCGATTGCAAACAAAAAGGGAGGTTCACATCATATAGCAATCATACAAACAAAATTTCAACGTTCTGAGGAGTTATGCAAGATACATACATACGTACGCACACTGCGCCAAAAGAAAAAAAAGGACAAATTGCTTTTTTTCATATCTCGAAAGCGCGACTTAGGATACATGTTAAATTTATAAATAACATCATTCTAACATAGGTATTTTGACAAAAAATCGGACTTTTTTTAAATAGGTTAGGTTAGGTTATTCAATTATGGCAAAGTACACGAAGGCTATCTGCCTAAAGGGAGGGATTCCTTCGTGGAGGACTTTCTAAGGGAAACTGGCTCGTATAAACGTTACACATGGGGAGAACCACGAAAATGCCCATGCAGCCAGCCCGTTCGCGGGATTCGAACTTCGGACCGAACTACCAGTGTTCAGCGTCTTTACCGCTCGGCCGCTGGTGGGTGCTTTTTTTTAATAACATAATTTTTTTCCCATATTTCGATTCTACGACTCAAATTATGCCTAAATATTAAATTTTGTAAAATTTGGAGCGAAATTTACGGAGAAATTTGTAAATTTAACTTGGCGAACTGTTTTCAGTTTGAGCCAAGAATAATTCACTTGGCGAACTTCTTAATATGTGGCAACCTATTTTCCTTCCTTTCCATTGCGCAGCGGGGGAAAAAAAGTCCCATCGTTCTTGCCTTTTTACATTGCGAACAAGAGAAAAAAAGTCACATCGTTCTACTTTCAAATAATTTTAACAAAGTGCGTAAACCACATTTTCGTTATTGTCGCTTTCAACAAATAAAGCCAAATTTCAAAACCCGCCAATATATAAATTCATGTATATCTTAGGAAATTTTGAATAAAAAGCTGTAATTTTTGCAGGTATGCTTACAAATAAATCTACACTGGTGTGCAAAAATTAAGGACGAAGTCGAAAAATTAGCATATCAGCTGAACGAAGAGGCAGAACGGACAGAAAGACCAATCAGAAAATTAAGTAAGGTGATGTACGGTAGCACATGCGCAGATATGCAGGTAGACGTAATGGGGGAGTGTCTGAGTAGTATAAAGCATGTTGTCGCTGTAAGATCAGTATTTCTGGCAAAGAGATTGCACGCTGTATAGCAGTTAAAATCACGCCGAGTTGCCGCCTCAGCGAGAAATGGCGAATAATCAATCTGT
>KK116207.1:73846-84547 GCA_000611955.2 Stegodyphus mimosarum
ATGTGAAACCTGCCTAGCAGTCAGGGGAGATCATATCCCCTATTAAAGACCGGATGTTTCTTGCTGGACACCCATCACAGGGATGTTTCGGCCTTCAGTCGCATTGCGCTCCATGCTACTTTTTCAATAAAGCTTCTTTTTATCCCTCTGATTTCTCTTTTAGTAAGTGTTGCTTACATTACTCATGTTCTTACGTATTGGGGATCTTACGGTATTAAATGTGTTGATTTGGAAAGCTTTTGTACAAAGTTATATTAAAAAAACCGTCTCGTCCTTAATTTTTGCACACCAGTGTACTTTAAGATGATTGTAAAAATTTTATAGGTTATAATCAAAAAAAATTTTCGAAACATTTTTAAAAATTATTTAAGAATACAAATTTTAGAAATAAAGCATAAAAAAGGGGCGAATTTTGTTTGGAATGAACCTAAATTTCGATCTGTGTATGAAGGAATCAAATAAGTTTCATAAAAAAAGAGATATTAGTAAATATATATGAAATTCAATTAACATTTAAGAGCTAAAATTTTGAGAGCTAATTTTTGAAAAACTACTCGTGCGATTTTTACAAAACTTGGCAATTTGTCATAATTTGAGTCGTAGAATCGAAATATGGAAAAAAATTGGCATGTCATTTCAGAAAAAGTCCGATTTTGTGTCAAAATACCTATATTTGAACAATGCTATATATAAATCTAATACGTATCCTAAGTCGCGCTTTCGAGACATGAAAAACACAATTTGAATTTCGTCAATCGGGCTTGTAGAACGGGAGATATAGAACTGTCTTTTTTTTTTTCTCGCAGTGTACGTACAGACGCCACGAAAAAAATCTCTTCTGAATCCATTTTAAATAAGTTTTATAATTCTTTTGGGGAAAAAGAGTCCTTTATTCTGTCCTTACGTACTGGGGTCACGCAAAAACATCGCTAAATTGCATTCGATAGCTGTCAAAATGGATATTTTCGTTGAAATATGATACCCAAAATTTTTCGTGATTACAAATACTTTCTATATTTTGTACGGTATCTTTTACCATAATTATTTAATACACAAAGAGCGTATATAGCTTTTTACAGAAAACTGTTCTGCTCGTTTGAGCCTGTAAAGAAACAGATACTGTCAATATATATATGTTCAATTTTGCAGCGACATTAGTTCTAAAAGAAAACAACGCCTTCTTTACATAAAACTCTTTGCATCATAACCAAAATATGGTCATTGATGTCATAGTGGTAAAGAAAGTTATGCTCATCGCGCGTTCCTATAAAACTGTTATTAAACAATTTTTCAAAGCTACGTATAAAAAGGGTGTGAATTTTAAGAAACGTTTTCTGCACTGGCCAAATTTATTCGGTACTTGTGTATTAACCGTCACTTGGCAATGAACTGCCAGCAGTCTATAGGCGTTTTTCGATGATATAATATTGTACGTTTCCGACTTCAGCTGAGGAGTAAACAGGACTTCTGATTTGGGGCAGATATTTTTTGCAGTCGTATTCAAAATCGCATTAAGGTGCTATTCTCCGCAAATTGGTCTCTTATGAGACCTCTACTAAATAAAATTATAACTGATTTCTCTAGAAACGATTCCCAGTTCTTCCTAATGCTTTGCCGACTACTGTTAACATCGCATTTCCATCACACAATCCATTTTCATATACAAGTTCGTTGTGTAAAAATTGGAAACACTCGCAACGTTTTGACAAAATAATATATTCATAGAAATAATGGATTGCATCTGTTTCATTTCCGTAATTTTCAAATCTAGTAAATGCCTGATGTCAAATGCAGTAACAAGTAACGCGACTCGAACAAACGTTGTCCCGAGAACTTTCTGCGAAGACAAGGTTAACAAAAATAATGCAATGACTATATCCATTAGATCTAAATTGGTCTCAAGTTGACGAAAGAAAAAATCTGATGTGTACACCACATGATTTCCTTGTACGGAATATTACATTATAGGCATTGTTTCTTGGATTTCATTCAAACGAACGATTCTTGGATTGAATTAAACCTACTTCGTCGATAGTGCATAAAATACAGTAGAATAACTGCACTCTTAAAAATTCATTATAAATTTCTTTACCATAGCGACACTCTGGCGCTAAGTTCACTTAACAGCGTTACATCTCATTCATTTTATAACTCAGAATGCACAAAAAGTTATATCATTTGAAGAATTATCTAATCGTTGCCACATGTTCTATTCAAATACTATATTAAATCTAAACCGATGTATAAAAGAAATTAAACAAACAAAAAGAGAAACAGTTTTTCACAGACGATTCAGTATTTCTCATTCAATTAACTCCGTTCTCACTTCGCGACAGGGCAAAAATATATAAAAACTCAAAATATCTATATTAAAAATTACGAAGTATATCTTAAAGACTTATTTCCTCGAATAAATTCCAGAATAGGTGAAGAGTGATTTAATTTGCAATAATAAAAGAAGGTGCTATCTTTGTTGTTGCGAAGCTTAGTTTCTCTAGATTGGCAACAAATCCACTATTCTGCTAAGTTTCAAATGTAAACAAAGATGGCTGATTTCGCTAAACTAATTAGGCTTAGCCGCACTTGAAACCTTTTAAATTACTGATAATTGTACAAATACTGCAGGCAGATTTACTAAAAGCATAAAAACCTTAAGCAGAAGGTAATACCAACATAATTCAACTATTTTTAAAGTAAAAAATGCAAAATTTACCAACATATAAGAATAAAAAATCTGAACTCACTGAGCCGAGTAACAGAGTTGGTATATATATATACTTCTGGTGCGACCGATTGCAACCAAAACTGGCGGTGCACATCTACATGTTAAAGGAGTCGCATATACAAAATTTCAACGTTCTGAGGCTACTCGTTTTTTAGTTATGTCACTTGCATGTATACGCACGTAGATACGTACTAAGCCACGACAAAATCTCTTCGGAATCCATTTTAAATCAGGTTTAGAATTGATTTTGGGAAAGAGAGTAATTTATTTTGTCCTTACGTATATATGTCACGTAAAAAAATCGTTAAATTGCTTTCGATAGCTGTCAAAATGGATATTTCCGTCGAAATATGATACCCGAAAGTTTTTGCGATTACAATACTTCCTTTTTACTTCGTACAAGGAAGTAAAAATACCATCTCCATCCACTCTGAAATCCCCTCTACCACCATAAAGGAACATTAATACGAAAATAAAAATAAAATTTTTTTCTTTTTAGAAGAGTCCAGACAAGCTTCTAGGGTTACCGAGCGCTAGCTGAAATGACAGTCAAGTCAACGAGTTATTTTTGGTGATGTACTGGTATTGATGCCGGGTAACAAACAAACGTTTTTTATTGCTTGGTTTCCTTAAAACTGATAGATGATAGTGATATATAATGTCACATTTGGATCAACAGTGTGAAATCTACATAAAACATCCAAAAATCCTGCAGAGAGTGGGAAATAAACATGCTGTCAATGGCTTTTTTCACAAACTCTGTATAAAGTAAAACATAGATGACAAATGATCCAAAATTTCTCCACAAATTCAGTTCTCAAGTAACGCTTTAGAATACTAATAATAATGAACATTTAACTACTCTCCAATTAATGTTCTTCATCCTTCCTATCAGCTTTCTACATGATTTGCATCTCATTAACAAGCTTAGGTACGAAAATGAAGAATATTTCAATAGACTATTTAAAATATCCCTTACTTTTGCTTTTCGTTGACTATTAGTTTCTTGGTGCTGAAAACTGGTGTATCGAAGCCAAAAGGAGTAATTACTCAATGTTTCAATTCAATGGCCTGTCAATGAACTGACTGGTTAGAAACATGAACGCAAACTTATAATCTATCTCTGACATGTAAAATCAAATTTGCTTTGAAATATGCTATCAATTATGAGTAAAATGTATCCATTTAACCACTTGCTTTGTATATATAACTATCATCATTTTTTACTGAGTGAGAAATTGAATAGTGCTCCTGCTGTGGAAATGATTGATTATGGAAAGAAATCTATCACTTTTAACCCATTCTCGCTGTGGTTAAATCATTTTTTATACCAGATGAATTTTCACAAACATATAACTTAAAGAATCAAAGCTGAATAAAGAAGCCAAGCGGGCAAATAAAGTAAAGTTAACTAAAATGTTTCCAATAACTAGACAGCTCATTAGCGGCAGAGTGGCTAACACAGCGGAAATCCAGTTTGATTCCTTGCGAAAAATGAGTACGTATCATTCATTGGTCATTTTATTTTCATATAGTATTTGACTCAAGTATTGGCGGAACAGGCTAAGTGCATGAGAAAGATTTTACGGACGTGTAATATAAATACGAGTCGATTTATCTTAACAAATCCTACGTGAAAGCATTGCTCCCGGTCAGAACTCTCGAGTGTTTTCCCATCTATGTTTACTTTTTTTTAATACCTTAAGAATTTCAGTGTATCCAGACTGCAACAGATGGCGTTACCGCCGTGTGATGTCATATGGTCGTCATGGTATCGAGAATTCTTTTTATTTTTTTTTATATGGAGTGTATATTCGAAACGTGATCTGCTTATGGTGATTAATATGTGTAAAAAAGTGCTATTGTATATTCTTTAGCGGAAAATATACAAGTGTGCAGCCGTCATGTGGACGGCTTACTTCATATTAAAAGTGATACTACATTAGTGTTTATTTATTATTAGTGTATACAGTCCATTTTCTCGTCTTCAAGTGAAAACAAAACAAACTAATTTGGTTTATTTGATTATGGAAAAGCATACTAGAGTTATCTGCCTAAGGGAAGGAATGCCTTCGTGGAGGACTATCTAAAGGAAACTGGCTCGTATACACGTTACACATGGGGAAAACCATGAAAACGCCCATGCAGCCAGACCGTTCGCGGGATAATTCAGAGACATCGTCTGGCAGCTGGTAGGCTCCATAATCGAAATAATCCAATCCGTATGCTTCTACAATTCGACTGTCTACCAGCGGCCGAGCGGTAAGATGGCTGAACACAGGTAGTTCGATCCGAGCCTCGAGCGCCCCCCCCCCGAACGGGCTGGCTGCATAGGCGTTTTCGTGCTTCTCCCGATGTGTAACGAGTACACGAACCAGTTCCCCTTAAAATGTCCTCCACGAAAGCCTCCCTCCTCTCAGGCTGACAGCCTTCAAGCGCTTTGCCGTAAACCAAACAAACCTATAGTTCAATTTGTTAATAAAAATGGTCTGTTGCATCGGAACTTATTGGTACAACGATACATCCCTACCCGAGCATAATAAATCCAATAGTGACTGAGAAGGTAAGACTGTGGAGCACTAATACTTCAAACCAGGTTTAAAGCCCTTTGAACAGGTTTGGCTACATGGGGGTTTTCGTGGGTTTATCCAATGTTTAGCTTCAATACGAAATAGCTTATCCTAGAAAGTTCTTCCTGAAAGCATCGCTCCCATTAAGCCGATAGCCGTCTGAGCTTACCTTATTTAGACAAACGGTATTTTAAGCAGACGTCTATGTAGCAGAATATCATTCCTTTTTTAAAGGGAAAGGAACCAATTCTGACAATACGCATTTTTAGTCCAAAGGGGCTTTGTCCCCAAAGGACTATTGTTTTCGTTTTGCAATTTTGCGTCGGAAATATTAAAAGTCTGAATCACTTTTCAAATTGTTTTCACAAAATATTGCAACCCTGTATTATATTTAAAGAAATTAAATAATGAAGAATCTGCATGAATGTATGTATATTTCTCCAAATGTGGTAAAACAACGGTACTTAGAGCCGTCCAATTTTGAATAACGTACGTTTCCATCCGAATATGTGCATCTGGAAGTCCAAATTTGGAATTTGGAATTTGTTTTATTATCTATTTCATATTTTGTGAATGAATTTTTGATGAACAAACTCAAACGATTTAAAAGCGAGCAATGGCAACACTCTATGGGAAAAAAAAAACCTTTTTATCTCCAGAGCGCGGAACTGTGTATCGGGAATTCTAAAGATATACTCATTTTAAAATTATTTTGCGATATGGCTGTTGAACTGAATTTTATGGTTTAAGTGCAAAGAACATGATATTTAATAAATACAGGAAGCACACAAAACGTTAAAAACGCCCCTTTTGTATTTAATTTAAAATCTGAAACCTTTCAGACTTTTTTTTTTTCTGGATAGCCTATGAAAACTACTTTCATCAGTATAAGGTAAAATAAATTGTAATATCCGTCACCTTCGGTTTTTTTTAATAATATAACTAATTTCCTACATTTCCCCACTATGGTGACATTAAAGTTCTAGATCGCAAGGACTAACGCAAGGTCTTGTGAATTACTTTTGATATAACTTTATTTTAACCATTTATCTGATTCATATAATTTTAAACACATTTCATTTATATGTCCAACAGAATGTTTTTATGAATACTTATAATATTTTTTAAATAGTATCTTAAAATGTGTTTCTAAAACCTTTTTTTTTTTAGTCCAAAGGGATTTAGTTCCGAAGGACTATTACTTTCGTTTTGCGATTTTGCGTCGATTCACTCTGAATGCCCGTTTCACTTTTCAAATTGTTGCCACTAAATGTTATCGCTCTGCATTAAATTTCAAAAAATGAAAAATCTGCATAAATGTATGCATGTTTCTCGCATTGTGATAAAACCTAGAGCCATCGAATTTTGAATGACGTAATCCTACTGCGAATATGGGCATCTGGAAGCCCTAATTTTGAATTTGAAATTTGCTTTATTATCGATTTTATGTTTTGTAACATTTCAACGAATTTCTGATTAACAAACTAAATGATTTCAAAGCGAGCAATGGCAACACTGTACGGAAAAAAAAAACATTTTTATCTCCAGCGCACGAGACTTACGGAAATTCTAAAGATATGTTCATTTTAAAATGATTTTGCGATATTGATTTTGAACTGAATTTTATGGTTTGAGTACGCAGTACATGATATTTAATAAAAAAAGGTAGCACAAGAAACGTTAAAAGAAATGCGCCTTTGGACGTAATTTAAAATCTGAAATCTTTCAGATTTTTTTTTATTTATTTATTTATTTTTTGGCGTAGCTTTCTCTTCAAAAATCGTCTACGTTGCACGGAAAAATAAAAAATAATTTTAATTACAATTCTAAATAAATAGCCAAATAAATGTGAAATTCGTAACAATATTCTCTAAACGTGTAACGAATTTTTCATTAACAAACTCAAAGATTTCAAAGCCAGCAACACCAACGTTGTACAGAAAAACATTTTTATCTCCAGCGCGTGAGAATGTGTACCGAAATTTCTAAAGATATGCTGAATTTAAAATTATTTTGCGATATTGCTGTTGAACTGAATTTTATGGTTTAAGTGCGAAGAACCCGGTATTTAATAAATAAAGGTAACACACAAAATGTTACATAAACGCCCCTTTGGACGCAATTAAAATCTGAAACCTTTCAGATTTTTTTATTTTTTTTTTTTTTAGTATTTTAGTCCAAAGGGGCTTTGTCCTTGAAGGACTATTGTTTACGTTTTGCGATTTTGCGTCGAGAACATTAAAAGTCTGAATCACTCTTGAAACTGTTGCCACCAAAACTTGCAGTGCTGTATTATATTTAAAGAAATTAAATAATGAAGAATCTGCATAAATGTATGTATATTTCTCCAAATGTGATAAAGCAACCGTACCTAGAAACATCCAATTTTGAATAACGTACGTTCCCACCCGAATATATGTATCTGGAAGTCAAAATTTGGAATTTGTTTTATTGTTTATTTCATATTTTGTAAAAAGGAATTTTTGATGAACAAACTCAAACGATTTAAAAGCGAGCAATGACAACACTCTACGAGGAAAAAAACCTTTTTATCTAAAGCGCGCGGAACTGTGTATCGGAAATTCTAAAGGTATACTCATTTAAAAATTATTTTGCGATATTGCTGTTGAACTGAATTTTATGGTTTAAGTGAGAAGGAATAAAGGTAACGCACAAAATGTTAAAAAACGCCTATTTGGACGTAATTTAGAATCTGAAACCTTTCAGATTTGTTGTTGTTGTTGTTGAGAAAAATGGGCTGCAAAGTACTATTTATTTAAATCCATGTGCGCATGCTAAAAAAACCCATTCGAATAAATCTTAGCCGACGCTTTTACTTTTGATCACTTTTAAATTAAATCTGTTGTTCTTATATCTTAGAGAAGTGTTATTATTTCAGAGTAAATACTGTCGATAAATAATTTTTGAAATATGCCATTTTGTGCTTGTTTGTTTATTGAAATATCTAATCTAAGAAGCATTTGTATTTAGAAGAATTTTAACCCTCTCTATCTGTTGTGGAAAACATCCTGTCCTTCTTCCTAATGTCTTTAAAATATATTTTTAATTTTCTTTAAAATTCTTGAGTTAATTTAGTTTTTAATTTCCTTAAAACTGCTTACTTAAATCCCAACACTCTACCGTAGACTTGTAGAAATTTAAATTCCATTCCACATCGTTAAGCATTCAACTTTCATTAATTTCCTTTTCGGCAAACAGCGCCTTCTATGTTGCAAGCAATTATGCTTTCTTTTTTTTTACCCCTTGCCAGAAAAAAAAAAGGAAAAAGAAAGAAGGAAAGAAAGAATTGGTGCTGTCACCACGATCACCTTACGTGCTAGAGAACCACTCCTCATATCATCCACAAAATTAAGCAAAGTCCAAAATTGATGAACGCACTATTTTCGAGGAAGGAAGAGTTCCCCCCTATTTTCTTTCTACCCCCCTTTTTTATGACGCGGTCAACGTCCAGGTCGTCACCGTTTCGTTTTGGTTCATTGAAAACCGTTTCTTGATTAATAGCCCCAATGCTTTTCCGTTGATTGATTTATTTCGGCCTGTACTAATTGAAGATCGCTTCCATTCCGCTATTAAAATTCCTTACAAACTTATTAAAGGGGTGGCAGCTTAGCTGACACTGTCAACGACTCGACGTCCTATTCCAGTAATTTATTTGGTAAAAGAAAATAGAATAATCTTACGAAATTTTTAAATATTCAGCTATACACTAGGGTTACATTGTAACTGTTAAACAATTCACAGCTTATAACAGGGTTGGCAGTTTCAAATTCTAATTTAAACCTTGACAAATTACAAGTATTTTTCATACATATACATATTGTTGCGTTATACGGGTTCGTGGATTTGAGAATATCCGATGAAAGCACGATGCAGAACAATAAAAAGCACAATTTATTTACAAGAATCACTATTTACAGCACACTTCCAAAATTACATTTAAAAGCGTCGAAAATCTACAATAAGTACGCTGAAACAATCAGCCACACAGCTTCAGGCTGTAACTGTAAAGGTAGCTTCACGGCAACACTAAACTTATAATAAACACCGTGGAACAATCACCAATACACTGTGAAGCTGTACTGTAAAGGTAGCTTCACGGCAAAGCACTATCTCGATCGCTTTCCGTTCACAAAACTCTTGCGTAGCTTAGCAATCACAGTCAGCAGCTATTCTCACAATTAATCACACTCTGCCGGCTCTCAGAAACACAAGGGTTTATATAGCTTTTCATTAGGTTCCACAGGTTTCGAGAAATATCTCGACAGGAAATTATTCTAGAAGCTTCCCGATTGGACCATGGGATATCGCCAATTTGGTCGCCAAATGGGCGATAAAGTCGCCAATCTGGCAGCCCTCCCATACTCTATTTTATGGCAACCCTAGTGTTATGCCTGAAAGCTTACATACAGGCGCAATCGCCGAATTTTTCGCAACAATATTATAATCAGGAGTTTGAATTTAATTTCTTTCTCTGTTTGGGTATCCAATATATGCAAGTTGCAAGTTCTTTGATTCGATTCATTATCACCATAAAACTGAGGGGGACTGAAAAACAAAATGCACGGAGGGAAGAGGGAGGTTGGTGAGAGGTCTCAAAGCATTTTTTTTCTTTCTTTCTACATTTTTACACTTCCTTTTCTCCTTATACTGGAGCCAGGTTGTGCAGCCTTGAAAAGGAAAGCCCACATGTAAACAAGATTGCCAGATGCGAGCCTCTATTTAAGCCTAAATAAACAATTTTTTTAAGGTAAATTATTTTTAATTGATACATTATTTTAACATAAAAGAATTTTGCTGTAATTTAAAAAAATGTTTGAGGTCGCAAAAAGTAGAAAATGATGGATGTCGCAAAAATTTCGCACAATCGCGAATACTAAAATTTTAGTAGCACAAGTTTGTCAAAAGTCGCAAATTTTCAAAAATTCGCACGATTTGCCAACACTGGTTCCAAACGATACTATTCTACTGTGCGAGTAATCATCTTGTAAAGTTTATAATGCTTTTTAAAACAGTTATTTTAAGTTTTGTATCTTTCCTATCTTATTCGAATTTCAGCTTACAGTTTCCTGCCAGAATGGGAATTCAGAAACGCAGAGAATGAAAATAAGAATGAGTACTATTTAAGTCGTGATTTACCGACTTTAACCCTTTAACTGCTTAAGACGTCTTTAAACGTTTTCAGAGATCGCTCTAAAAATGCTTATGACGCGTATACACGGAACTGAAATTTCTCGAGAAATGATTAAGACGTGTATACACGGAAGCAAGGTTTTTCGATAAATGCTTAAGACGTGTTGAGACGCTACGCGAGGTCTTCTTTCGCCCTGCGTTTCCGCAGACGGCTGTCATTTGCACAATGCTCTTAATAGGGTGTGAAATTTGTTT
>KK116208.1:16910-60970 GCA_000611955.2 Stegodyphus mimosarum
GTGTTCTGTTAGGAACTACTTAAAATTAAGCAAAGAAGCAATCAAAAGATTGTTTAGAATCGCTGTTAGAATAAAACAGAAACTTAAAGTATGAAAAGGAGGACTCTGCTTGAAAAATGAACTGTCGTGAACTATCTGGACTCGAGAAATATCTACATGTGGATGCTAATTCTGACCCAACTGTTATATTATATTTATTGTAGTGTTTGTAATATCGTTGGTCTTGCATGAAGGAAAGACGTAACGTATTAAATTATTGCCCATAGTAAACTTTGGGGGGGGGGGAAACAAAAAAACTAGCACCCAAACTGCGCTAGTAACGCAGAATATTACTTTCCATGTGCCTGACTCTTATGTAAAACATTTAAAAAATTGTGTACCTCTTATCACTAAGGTAACAAATTCGTGCATAATTTAGTTCTTTGCGCAAACTTAAACTGGAGTCTTTAACACAAATTGAACCATGCATCTGCATTTTCTTTCGTTGTACTTGCAGACAGGATAATACATACATAAGTACAAAAGTACAAAACGGAATATTAAGATAAAAAAATCCAGCATGATACCGAGCATAAAAATACAGAAAGCTGATCTCTAAAACCTGCATACATAGCACTTAACTAAGGCATGCATAATTCATGAAAATTAAAACTGATGAACACAATACATAAAAGTGATCACTAAGTAATGCTCATCCTCCGGGGTCAAAACATGTAAAAAACTGGGGCAGAACTGCACAGTTAGTGGGGACGGACTATACTTGTTCGATCAACGGTGGAATTCTTGTGTCCCGCCCACTTCTACCTGTATCTGTGTGTGCATGATAAAAATATACAGTAGCATAGCGTAAACATTTTTAACATTTTATTAATTTTAAAATTTAATCAAAACGATTTTCCGAGTTAACAGTAATTCCTATATATAGTGTCTAACAATAATTTTCAATAGTCTCTTGACAATTGGTAAATCGGGATTTGACTAAATTTTTTTGTATTCATTACTGGATTGGTTTCTAAAAGGCATATACAGCCAACTGCAGATTAACTGGGGACAGGGATTGATTCACCAATGGTCGAGTGGAATTTAATAAACATAAATACTAGTAGTTTGACATGATTTTGACCTGCTTGAGTGGGTTGGCTGCATGGATGCTTTCAGTAATTTGTTTCATGTATGACATAAATACGAGACAGTTTCCCTTAGAAAATCCTCCTCGAAGGCATCTCTTCCCTAAGGCAGACAGTTCTACTTTGCCATTTTCAAATAACCTAATTTAACCTTACTGGGAGCAGATGAACCGGACCTTGTCTAAATATTTTTAAGTTTGTTTATTACAGAATGATTGAAAAATAATTATCAGAAGCTATCAGAATAAAGTAAAGCTTCTACGGAGCGTAAAAAGGAAAATAAAATGCTTGAGATAACAGCAGTAACAGCGTTTGGTATCGCAGCATTTACGAACTGTTTTTATTGAGAGCAGAACATAATTTAGTTTCGCATTTTCTACACTATATAAATAGCGTTGTTGTTGTTACTTACGCTCACTTGTCTGATGCAGTCAGCTCAAGCCCACGAAATTCCTCGTGGCAAGGAGCGCAAATTTACGCCTGTCGTTGGCAACAGCCTTGAGCACCTAACAGGTGACAGTGCGATTTGGCTCAGTTCCGCCCCCCCCAGTTTTGATGGAGAGCACCCCGGGGGAACGTGTCCGAGGGTCTCCCACCCCTCTACCCTTCCACCAAACCACACGAGAGTACTTTCGGCTCGCCGCATATTTAAAGTGCCACCATGCCGCATCGACACTATACATTTACAAACATCAATGCCTTCTCCGGGGTTCGAGCCCCGGCCCTTCGGTACGGCAGTCAGCGACGCTAACCACTATACCGGTTGGGCGGCATAAATATTGTTAAATCATTAAATAAAATGATTTCTGTTGCCGAAATATAAAAGTAATATAAACGTTTGATAATGTGTTCTTTTAAATACATTACCAACTTTCAAACATATTGTGTGTGCCTCTTCAGAAAAGTTTGATACTGTGTGTAGTATATAGATTATTCCTTCTCACTTTACCTTTTTAAATTGTTGAGGGATTAAATATGATACAGAGTTACAGTGGACATAGTGCTTCATATTACCCGGATTAATCGGAAGTTTACTTGCACTTTTTTAATATTCATATACGGCGAAAGTTATTTTACTTCAACTAAAAAACTTTTCTTCCTTTCTACTTCACTTTACAAAGCAAAATTATTTACAAACTCATAATCATTTTATAATGCGGTCTCCGACATATTTTTTCAGCAGCGAGAAATTTTTTAATCCGCTAAATAAGCGATAAATATCATTTCTGGTAAACCCAAATCTCCTTCTTGAAAACGCTACTCTTGCGTCCCGGGCCGAGCATCTATTTATAGCCACCAATGATTGAGCTCTCAGGCCACGCCGTGCTCGTTACTGATTGGTCGGTGTCCTCTATCCCAGGCAATGCAGGGAGGAGATATGACGTCATGGCCTCAAACTCGCTGCGAGCGGCGGGTATTTTTTTGAAATTGTTCCTACCAAAGATTTTTGATTCGAAAAATGACCGTTGGGATTCCAAGAGTACTGACGTCTTGTGCAACGCGAGGAGCCTTGAGAAGGCGCGGGTTGTTTTCTGGAACGATGCAAGCAATTTTTTTTTTTTTTTTTTTTTTCGCCTTGTGGATGTAAGCATCCTAACGGTTTTTTCGTCAATCAACCCAGCACGATAATAGGGCAAGAGGCTTTTGATAACTTAAGAATCGCAATATTTTGAATTTTGTAATCTCAAAATCAAGAAAAAAATGAGAATACTGCACCTCGAAATTCATATTCCCTTGCACATAAACATCATATTAAACATGTACTAATTGCATTACAGCGCGCACTAAATGACTAGGTTTTCTTTTATCTAAGTTTTTTTTTTTTTTTCCTTTTCTAAGTGAAACATTGTAAGCGCAGTTTTTCCAGATTTTTTTAAGGCATAAACGTGTGAAATCATTCAGGTAGAACTTCCCTTTAAAATAAAGTAAAATAAAAAAAATCTGATTACATTACGCCCAAAGTTTTTTTTTTTTTTTTTTTTTTTTTTTTTTTAAAATTTTTTTTTTTTTTTTTTTTTTTCTTTAACGTTTTGCGTGTTACCTTTATTTATTAAATATCATGTTCTTCCTGCTTAAACCATAAAATTGAATTCAACAGCAATATCTCAAATAATTTAAAAAGAGCTTATCTTGTGAATTTCCGATACACAATTTAGCGCGCTGGAGATAATCCCCTCCCCCTTGCACGGTGTTGCCATTTCTCGCTTTGAAATCGTTGAATATTTTAATCAAAAATTCGTTATAAAGTTTTACAAAATATGAAATAGATAATAAAACAAATTCCAAATCTGGGCTTCCAGATGTCCATATTTGTGTGGAGGATTACGTTATTCAAAATTTGATGGCTCTAGGTACCTTTGTTTTATCGCAGTGCGAGGAACATACATACATTTATGGAGATTCTTCATTATTTATTTTCTTTACATATATACAAGGCTCTAATATGAAACGAATATTAATACGAAAAAGTAAAATATCATAACAATTTTCAAGGAATCGCTATTAACACATGATGTAAGAAACATCTTGCATTGATTCTACAAATATTCATAAGTTTTGTTAAGTTGCTTAAGTAGACTGTAATTTAAATGTATTTTAATTTATACAAAATTTATATATTGTTTTAAAGTAAAATAAGTATTTATATTATTATTGCTTTTAAATAGCACAATTTTTTAATCAGCAACAGCTTGCTTAAACCAGAAAAATAAATTGAAGATCTTATGCTTTGCCGAATGGCAAGACTCAGAAGCGGTATTTTCGAGGGTGCATGGGAAATAAATTACAAGATCTATGTTTCACACTGAGCTGTTACTATATTTTTTCCATTCTCACCGGTCAACTTCTGAGGTATAAATGTGCCTAGAGGTTTTATTTTGATGAGACATAATTTTACATGTTCACCGAAATAACCAGCTTTTGAAGCGATTGTTTTTATTTAACGCGTAAAGTCAGCACTTTGTATTTTTATAAAATAGTATCCAGGCTTCCAAATTTGGAATAAGAGAGTAGAGGAAAAAACTTAAAAAAAAAAAAAAAAAGTAAGAAACCTGCAACAAACAAAGAATTTTTTGCTTCTTCGAGGCACATAATCACACAAGTAAACTTAACACCTGAAGGCATAGCCATGCATTTTTTGCGTAGCAGGATCCATTGTGGCCATTTGAAAATAATATGGGGTAATAAAGTTCGCTGCCGACTTCATAGGAATGGCTGTGTTAAGATTCTGTGCCTTTACCTTGGCTGTCTTTTTTACCTCTAAGCTTCATTACAGCTCGCCTTATCTGTCAATCTTTTAACTGATTCTTGTGCGCGAACTAGTAACAAGCGGAATGAGATCAGTTTCTGGTCAAACTTTGCTGAGTTCTTAATGTCGATGAGTGACTGATGTTTGCTCTACTCAGAGTTAAAATTGCGCCGGAACCCGGCTCCGGTACTTCTCAGTTTTGGAGATAATTCATAATTTTAGCCGGAGCACACCAGGGCCCTAAATGAAAGTGTTACGGCACTTTTCTGTAAATGAACCAAATTTCTACAGACAAATTTTATTTTAACAATAAACATGCCTTAAAAATCGTTCTAACTTCTGAATGTAGGCCTGTCTTTCCTTCGGATACAAACCTCGGATAGAGTTTGAGACTTAAGGAAAGAAAAGACCCCACCCACACGTTAAAGACTTATTCTCCAAGAAGTGCAATGAATTTATGAAAGAGAGGGTAAATTTTCGCTCCTGAAAGTGCTAAAAGTGATCATCTTGGTTATGCACGTGCTACGCTAGTGACTTGCTATTGCAGAGTTCCTGTAAACTTTTTGAACGATGTAACCGAACTTGGGGGACCACTATTGTCATTTGTACAGGAGTCACGCTTATTCTCACGTTGTTATCGGATCGTATTCAAGGCAAATTTCTGCTTACAGCTATAATTACATCCACAGAACATCGCGATCAGAAAGTCTTGGACTCTGTATTTTCAAAGCTACATTTTTTCCCTTAAAATTTCCTTCCATATCTTCATACCGTTTTTGTAATTCTTACTATTCTCCTGAGTGACACTTTAATCGCTTTATCTTTGTTCATTGGTGTGGTGCAAAAAAAGAATGGTTTTCTACCTCTCATCCCTTGAGGTAATACATTATACACATAATTAGGGCTTAAATTCAGAGGAAATTCAGCTGAACTACTTCTTGCTTTGGAGTGGAATTGTAATTCCAGCCGCAGCCCAAAATAAGAGGAGGTTCGATAATTTATTTCTTTATTTAACTATTTATAATTATTTTAATAATATATTATAATAATTATTTTAATAATAAATTTCTGTTTATCTCTTCACATTTCTTTTAATTTTAATTTAATTATTTAATTATTTTAATTCTTAGTAATTTTTCCTTCCTTCTTGAGAGTCTCTGATATTTCTAATTTTAGAAATTAAGCGTTGGCTGTACTAATAGATATTTTCTTTGGTGGAGATTGTTCTTCTGACTGCAAATTTTAAACCTAATATCTGGTTTTGAAATTCCAGACAGCAGATAATCATCCAGATGAGAAACATCCTCTTCTGTGGAAACTTCTATACCCAAGAAAATATTTCTCACACAGAAACAGGCCAGCTTTCCGGAATTTATTTGCCGCTGTCTCATGCATATGCAGCCCAGACATAGATAAAATTAAGACTGTACCATTCGTAGACTATATCTTCTTGTTTTTTGCTGAGAAGAATCAGCATAGGAGCGCGATAAAATTTCAAACACATTTAATTTTAAATATGTCCTACTAAATTATTTATGGGCATTTTCAGTGCTATTGTAATTATTAAAAGATTTTTCTAATACCTTACTTTTTGAACTATGATATGAAATAAGTTTTTTTTTCTAAACATTTTAATTTTCTAAAACTCATTTTATAGTAAGTACATAAATGCTAAAATATAAACCAATTACAAAGATTTACAGTATCGTCAAAAGTTGTTTCTAACGCTTTTTCTTCAAAACTACGCTTTTGAAACTAGTGACCAAGATGTCTTTAAAAGTTAAAAAAAAAAAAAGTTTCATCTTAAACTCATTATTCAATTCCTCGGTTCAGTAGTTACAAAAGGTGCTGAACATTGGTAAGTATTCCCAGGTTCTATTTTCGGTGAACACACTGGCTGTATGTGCCTTTTCCCACTGCAAGATGAACGTTTTTGGTTTGGTTTAGTTTATTATGGCAAAGCACATTAGGGTACTATCTGCCTACAGGGAGGCGTCCCGCCGTGGAGACTCTTTAAGAGAAACTGGCTTGTATACAAGTTACACATGGGAAAAACACGTAAACACACATGCAGCCACCCCGTTTGCCTGGATTCGAACCGGGTCAGAATTAACAGGGTTCAGCGATTCTACCGCTCGGCCGCTGGTGGGCGAAAGATGAACGGTAGCTAGTTTTCCTAAAAAATCTTCCACTAATGCATTCGTCCTTTGAAGAACAGCTATCACTTGCTTTATGCTAATTCATCCAACAAACTAACTATTCGAAGATTTGTTCTGTACTTGAACTAAAAGATCACTTATTACGTATTTTTAGATTGTAAAAATTTAAAACAGTTGCTTAAAAACATTTTTTAAAACCCTGAAGAATTAGTTAGACACATTCAGCCGCCCAACCGGTATAGTGGTTAGTGTCGCTGACAGCCGTGCCGAAGGGCTCGGTTCGAATCCCGGAGAAGGCATGGATGTTTGTAAATGTATAGTGTCGGTGCGGCATGGCGGCACTTTAAATATGCGAAGAGCCGAGAGTCCTCTCATGTGATTTGGTGAAAGGGGAGAGGGGTGGGAAACCCTCACACCCGTCCTCCCGTAGTACTCGTCCTCCAAATTGGTGGCGGAACTGAGCCAAATCGCACTGTCACCTGTTAGGTGCCAACGACAGCCTTAATCTGGCGCTCCTTGACACAAGAAATCTCGTGGGCTTGGGCTGACTTTGTCAGATAAGTGAGCATGAGTAACAAGAGCAGATTCATTCAGCAAGAGAAGAGAAAGAAGGACTTGTTTACATTAGCTATACATAATTCATGTGATCTACGAGGTCATCGAAATACATCTCATTATCTGGAGGAAGCACAGGCAGAATATTGTTCACAATGGCGGGAAGTCTTCACGGAGGACTTTGGAAAAGAAACTTTATCGTATTTATTTTACGGATGAAGAAAAGCACCAACCGGGATAGTGGTTAGCGACGTTGAGTACCGGACCGAAGGGCCCTGGTTCGAATCCAGGAGTCTGATCATGAATCGTGGATGTTTGCAAATGTACAGTGTCTGTGCGGAATGGGAGCACTCAAAATATGCGAAGAGCCGAAAGTGCTCTCCAGAGGTTGATGGTAAGGGAAGAGGAGATAGGTGACTCTACCTCCCTCCCTCGAGGTGCTCTCGTTCAAAATTGGGAGCGGGACTGAGTAAAGTCATACTGGCACCTGTATGATGCCCAAGACTCTTGCCAGCGACAGGCGCAAATTTGCCTCCTTGCTCCGATGAATTTCTGGGGCTTGTTCTGATGTTACTCTAAGACAAGTGAGATAAGTCGCAACAACACAGCTAGGCAGGCTACCAGGAGCGGATGGGGTTCATCTGACTAGAGCGGAAAACAATTTCGGGCTTAAATTTTTACATTGGACTCTACCTAGAAAAATAGCGAAATGAATATTCCTTTTATTTTGTCATAATATTTAAATATAAAGAGAAATTTAGAATAAATATAATAATTTTTTTAAAAAATTAATTCATGGAATAAGGGAGAATATGAAAGTACGAATTATTTGATTTCATTGGTGGCCCTAAATGTTAAAAAGTTAAAAAGGAAATATATGACTTCTGGTGACATAGAATAGAAAATTAATTTTTAATCGAGATAATAAAAAATGCATTTACTAGTTCAAACGTATACATTACATTTATTACAAAAGATGTATATATATATACACATATATTTCTTTAGAAATTTAATACTTGAACGATAGCATTTCATGGTTTCTAAAAATTTTAATTTTAATGGCATATATTTTTGAGTTATATTTTATTGTGAATTTTGAAGTTTTAATTGTGTTTAATATGTAACATTGGCACTAACGTGCTTCTTCGAATAGGTTAGATTATTCAGTTATGGCAAAGCACACGAGGGCTATCTGCCTAAGGGGAGGGATGCCTTCGTGGAGGACTTTCTAAGGGAAATTGGCTCGTATACACGTTACACATGGGAAAAACCACGAAAACGCCCATGCAGCCAGCCCGTTCGCGGGATTCGAACCTCGGACCGAACTACCAGTGTTCAGCGTCTTTTCTTCGAATATGATTCAGACGGTTTCGAGTGTACTGTAGATTTTGCATTCTTACTTGTTAATTCTATATATATCTATATATATATATATATATAGAGAGAGAGAGAGAATGATTTCAACAAGTCCAACTAGCGTAATTTCGTGGTTATAGCTAGTAAGCGAGACTAAGAACACAGACGAAAAACAACATTAGTTTCTTAATGAATAACAGAGTGAATTTTTTTTTAAAAAAATGGGGGGGGGGCTGTAGTGATAAGAAAATTTCCTAGTAATTTTCTGATGACAATGACGGTTTTTTACCTACTGCTAAAACTTTTAAGCAGCTTAAAGTGAAGGACAGTCAAACTAGTATATCAGCAGATAGTAGATTCCAGTTTTGAATAGTCGCACGACTCCCGAGGAAGTCTCGAATTCTCAAGTTCCGCAGCAGTCTCTCATGACTAAGCCTTCACTGATACCCCTATGTCCTGGCTACCTGACACAGGAAGAGTTTATGAGTAATCTTGCTCAATCTACGGAATCTAAATTCCTAGGAAAGATCAATGCGAAAATCTTCAAAATTATGCCTCCCACAGAAGAAGCCCGACACATGTCAAGCAGCTTCTTCAGCGAAAACAATTGAGCAATATGTCATTAACTCAAAATGCAAGCGACCAATTAACATTGTAATTAAGACCAGTTCCTACCATCACAAGCAAATATAATATTAATCAAGCTCTTACAGACCGAGAATTCTCCGATAAAAAACTTCTCAGTTCTCCCGAAGAAACACGAAAGCTTTAATGCCATTACGCTAAATGCTATTCCTAGTGCAACTACTACAGAAACGAAAAGTGAAAAAAGTTTATAATATTAAAGACCCCGTACTTTTTCTCAGTGTCAGTTGAAAAGTACATTACCAAAGATGTTAGCCCGCGTCGTAGACAACTGTTTCTTCCAACCAAGTTGTGTTAAATGTCCATTATCCCATAAAGCGATAGATTGTCCTCACGAAGAAAAGATTGAATGCCCTAAGTGCAGTAATTGCCAATCAAATCACTTTGCATCGTTTCGGAGATGTCCCAGATCCCCCTAAAATAAGGTAAAAAATAACAGCTTAATTACGCTAGGCATCAGCTATTACTAAGCACTTAAGTCGCGGACTGTCAGCCACAATCCATTTAATGTTACCCTTGAAAATAATAATAACCCAGTTCCCATGACAAATACCAGCTCAACAAGAACTAATAACTGCAAGAAAGCCCAGTATACCATTAGTAACGTAGCCTAAAAAACTGAATTGATAGAGTTCTTTAATCAGATCCAAGACATCAACAAAATCTTCGTTAAGACAAACTTACAGTCATAAAATAGGTTTTGGGACTATTGGCATACGAGTTTTTGGCCTAGCCTTTTCTCAGCTATTCATAGCTGCGTATTAACTTGTAAAGTTCCGCACTCTTATTCTGCTAAATTAAATGTTGATGAGCCTAGTGAACTGTTAAGCCAATTATCGCTTAGTTCAAATAACAGGGATCGTGAACTCAAGAGGGGTTAATTACTCTTTATTTCACTCGAAATAACATAAACAGTCAACTCCTTTCTTCGGCAACAACCCCTTACAACAAAGGCTCTACTTGGGCTTAAAAATAAGAAATAAGAGCTAACTATAGCTAACTAAGAGATTTAGTCGAAGCTAACACAATTCTAACGTAGTTCGCCTTTAGCTTTAAACTAGCCGGCCAACTATCAAAAGGCGCGTAATATACGGCCAAGCCTAACAGCAGTTTAGTGAGACTTAACGCAAAGGCAAACGAGCGCTACTCGGGATTCCTAGCTCTGTCTCTCTCGAAGTAAGTTGAACTTTTCTTGAATACTATTTCTTCCCCATTTGAATTCAACACGATTCTAAAAACTCGTTCTGGTAGGGAGTTGTAAGTTGAAAGGAGGCAAGATAGGAAAGGGTAACTAAAGTAACTGTTATAAAATTAAAATATACAAGCTATAGAAAAGATATGGTGAAATGTAATACGTAGTTCTACATAGGATCGGCCACTAGCCCAGAAGTCTGTACTTAAAAAAAAGGGGGGGGATGAAGCATAAATATTTTACAGTTTGCTGAGTTGCAACTCACTGCTTTTTAATCCTTGACTTTGTTAATCGAGATTCGCCCAGAATATGAAATAAATCGAAAATGAATTCGAATTTAAAAATTCCGGCTTCGAGCTGCACATGTTCGGGTGGAGGAACCTATGTGCCCAAAATTTATTTGCTCTTGGTGCCACCGGTTTTCCGCAATGCAAAAGAACATACATATAAGTACATGCAGATTCTTCATGATTTAATAATAGCGGTAAAAGGGTAAGCAATTCAGTATTGCATACAATATATAATGAAACAAAAAAAAAGGAAACAAAAATGATCAAACTTTTTAAATATATTTAAATATGAATGCAACAATTTGTGCAAAGGATATTTCAAAAAATAAAAATAATACTTCTTTAATACAATACTTAAAAAAATACTTTTTTACGCGGCTTAAATGCTTAATTATGCCTTCATCTATTTGTTATAATAAGTCTGTTCGACAAGTTCAGTGTTCATCAATAGTAGTAAAATAAAACAAAGACAAAAGCCTGAAAAAATTCAGATTCAGCCCAAGAAAGCTGTTTTTAAATTAAGCATGCTTTATTAGGAAAGAATACCAATAGAAATGGTCCAGATGGAATAATACAGCATTTTATAGGACACTGGATGAATACATTACATTTAGAGTAACATGGGAACGTTGTATATCTTCTGTATATTTGAAAAGGGAAAAAATATTTGATGTTTTTAATTGGATATATCACCAATTAATTTTTATTTAAATTAATTACATTAAATAGTGAAAAAAAATAACATTTTTAAAAACTACACCTACTGCTTTTAAAAACATTTTACGTTGTTAATCAGTAACAGACGGTTAAATTTGAAAGATAAATATCTTACGTTTTTCCGAATGGCAACACACTTGAATGAAAAGCGAAACATTCATTTATAGTGGACGACATTTAAAGTGAATTAATGCAAAATTATGTTTCCAAACAAACAGCCTTTTTGGAATAATAATTCTAAACGAGATCATATTTTCCTCTAGTAGCCTACTCGAAAATCAGACATTAACCTGTTCATTGAAATTATAGTATTAAAATGACAGAAAAAGGTAAAGTTATTAATCCGATTACGTGAATTTACATCTGCGAATCGCAGGTATAGTTGCCGTATTTTCAACTTCAGTCGTCTTGGAATTAAATCCTATGTCTCTGAATGCCAGGGTTGAGTTTCACATAAATCTTCACTTCAGAACGAAAACGAAAAAAAAAGCATTATTTATTATTAAAAAAAAAGTAACAATTAGAGTAAACACATTATTGACATTTCTACTGATATTCTTTTTGCTGGAATATGCCAATTCTCAAAAACCTAACATTTACATTATTTTCATGTTGCCAGATTTTACAACTAATAGATTAACACAGTAAACGCATAAAATCCTCCCTAAATTTTGATTAGTGGGTTCTTAGTTAAAACTAATGTCAGTTCATAATTAAAAGAGCTCTTTAGTTCAAATATCTGGAAAGACGTATAATCCGTCTTCCACTCTTAGCTATTAAAATTTTATTTCTCGGAAAAGTTGCAGCTAACTTTTCAGGAATACTTAGGTCTTTCGGAAGTTCATCGTTTGTAGATTCAAGTGAAATGAAAAATTTCCTTGGGTAGGTCGAACTAGTAGTTTGGACGCGCGAAACTCTTGTCTAATCATCTTTTCTTGGATTCTTGACATAGAATAAAATGTTCTTCACTTATTTTCATTCTCACAACAAATACTGTTTCCCCGATTTTAATCGTCCTGCCGTTTTTTTACCTTAAATATTTGTTTATAAAAGTCGTTTGAGATGCTTATTTCTAAATCTTTCCTTCGAAGTACTTCAGTCGTTACTGATATCTTAGAGTTTTATTCAGATTCATCAGACCGAGATGATCTAAATCTAGTACACTCACTTGAAAAATCTTGCCCATAAACATTGCAGGTAAGCATTGCATTAACATTGCATAAAAGGATTAAGCTCATTTGAATCCTAAGATATAGACTTGAGTTTATCGTAGCTTCGCATTCGCCAAGAATACTCATTAACTCTTTATAAGCCAATGCTGACAACCTAAGACTCTGCGCAGAATTTTTTTAACCATCTGAATCATTCTTTTCCCCAATCCCCCCTTTCTTCCTGCAGACGGTTTAAAAAAAAGTCCATTGAATTCTTCTCATAGATGTCTCCACCCCAATCACCTTCCAGTCAAAGGATTTTAGAAGATTATAAGAACCTACAAAATTGCTTCTATTGTCATAATAAATTATTTTTGAACATCCTTATCTTGCGATGAATCTGCAGAGTCCAAACAAAAAACCTTGGCTTGACAAAGATGTTATCAGTTCTAGGTGGATACTCCTGTATAATGCACAGGTAAAGAAAATTATCCATGCCTTTTTCTTGATTTTTAATGTAAGAGGTCCTGCTGTATCAATACCCATCACTTCAAATATGAGACTTTTTCGGACTCTGGTAGTGTATCTGGAATACACTGAATTCTTCTGACTTTATGTCTTCTGCATCTGATGCATTGAGCTAGTATTTTACGGATTGCTTCCCAATCTTTCAGTAACCAAAAGTTTTTCTTCAACTTTGGCATCAATACGTGTAATCCAACATGAGATAAACTAAGATGCAGGTTAAGAATTAGATATTCAAAGAGTTTAAGTTTACGGGAAAGTAACATAGAATTAAAAAAAAAAAAAAAAAAAAAATTTTCTTGCGATCACTTTGATTTGAACTCATAAAACATTTTTTTTTTCCAGCTTGGAACACCCATATTGATTCTAACTTTTTATAACTTCAAATTGGAAAGACTCTTTGAGCACTGATTTTACAAAAACTTTCTCTGTTCTCGACTGTGTTTCTAGTAAAGCATCCAAGTTACCATTCTTAAAAATCTTCATATATAAGTAAAAAAATATGGAGACATTTAGAAGTGCGTGTTGCGATTGGAATTTATACTTCTTTAAAAAAGTCAGTACAGTTTTTCCTTTTTTTCTGCATCTATTTCTTTGTCTGCAAAAGAACTGGACTGGGGCTATTCTTGTTTCCATCTTTTTAACCAGCATGACCTTTCATATCATCTACTTTCTACTAGTTTAGCTATAGAAAGCCTTTTCGAGGGCAAATCAGCAGGATTTCTTACACTTGAATGATGCCAGTTTTCACTTCTGGTGAAATCTCAGATTTCTTTTATTCTGTTATTGATAAGCGTACCTCATGTGTTTTTTTTTTTTTTTTTTTTTTTTTCTTTATCCCGGACTTTTAAGACTGTTGATGAATCAACCCAATAAAATTCTTTCTCAATTTTGATCCCTAGATTCTTCTCAGCAAAAGATGCTAATTTAGCTCCATTAAGACAAGCTAGTAATTTACAAGAATGGTAATTCTGCTTAAGTAGTTGTACCTCAAACGTTTTCTAATTTTGACGCCAGAAATACTGCAGTCCATAATGAGCTTTCGGAACATCGGGAAGAACATTATAAGGTATTTTCCCGCCTTCTTACCATGCCTTCGTGGTGTATAGGTCAGCACGCTCGGCGCGTATTCGAGAGGTCCGCGTTTGGAGTCCCGGCGAGGGCATTGCTCATTGCTCATGATTTCTGCTTCGAAATAACCTAATGTCTCTAAACTGGCGCCCAAACTAAAAAAAGGGGGTGTATGATGGTTCTCCACCACCAGGATTTGGAGACTGGGTCCTCTAATCCCCAGTAGCCCTTTAAAAGGCGGAGTATATTAGGTATTTCTCCGCCTTCTTAGCATGCCTTCGTAGTGTAGTGGTCAGCACGCTCGGTGCGTATTCGAGAGTTCCGTGGTTTGAGTCCCGGCGAGAGCATTGCTCATTTTTCCTTTCTCCTGCTTCAAAAAATACCTAATGTCTCTACAACATGTAAACTGTGTGTGAGAGTATTATCCAACGTTACCTTTCTGGGAATTTTTATTGGTGAAAATGTAGGTAAATCTTCTAATTTTTTTAAAAAAATTCTTTCAGATGCTTTGTAACAACAAACTTTGGAAGAAATGTCAAAGAATAACTAAATCCAATAGGATCAAATATTTATGAGTTACAGATAAAACATTTCTCCTTGTTAGAAGGAGATCGCCCAAGCTTACTTTACTTAGCGAGAGAATTTTCTTGTTTGTCCCACAACAAATTTAACATTTTGGTGGGATCTGGATTTTGTGTACAATATCCATGTAATTAGGTATGCTGCCAGCATCTCATTTCAAATTTAGCTCTATCTGTTCATTCTCTATCATGTTAGTTCTGTTCATTAATGATGTCACATTTGCTATAAAAATATTCAGTTCATTTTCAGAACCAACAGATCTGATACAAATATTCACATAAAATGAGGACAGCAACATTTTTGCGATTTCTTTCTCTGCCACACAATGTTTTAAATGAATTTAAAGAACTGCAGCATGTTGCCGATTTTTCTAGCTCAGGAAGCGAAGATAGTCCCAGTCTTCCTCATTCATAGAAATTTTTAAAAAGGCCCCTTTTATGCAGAGATAATGCCTATCTTCTTTTCTCTGAATTCAAACAAAATGGTAAGTATTAACTCTAATACTAGATTCTGTCCCATAGCCAGGCACTCACGTAAGAAACTGTTTCTTTTTACTCCAAAAGGAAGCATCAAAAAAGACCTCACAGAAGTCATTGAGGTTTCTTTATAAACACTTCGACGTGAGAGATAATATCCTTTAATAATATCATTTGCTGCTGTTTGTTTTCTCAATTACTCCTTCCTGAATCCGTTTCAAAAACTACATTGTAAGCTTCAAATCTTTCTGCTGACTTAAGTTTAGCTGTGCTTGTAATGAATCGTTGCTCTGCCTCTGCTTTGTTTATAAGTAGATTCTTTCTAGCATTTCTCCATGGGAAGCTACTTTCGTACCTTCCTTCAGAATTTGTTTTCACAGTTTCCTCAAATTGACTACTCAACAACCTTTCCATTTCACTTCTGGAAATACTTTCACGCGCATCTGTAAATTCAGTAGTTTATAACTTCCATGAATCATTTAGATTTTTATTCTGAGTAAACAAAGATCTCTATGAAAGCAACTATATTGGACAGATTATCTATTTCCTGGTGTATATTTCCTCAACTTCATCGGCACCAATCAAAATGTCTATTTGTGATTGACGTTTCTCAATATCAGTTTATAAGGTTATACCTTTGCTTACTTTCTTCGACCTAGGTTCCATACGGAAGCCTCGCCACAGAACCACAAATAAGTATCTGACCCAAAAGCTGCATTTTAAAGCATAAGCTCTTGAAATATTGTTCAGTTGTACCAAACAGCATGTGCGGATTTTTCGTTTTGACGTTTGTCCACCAAACAGATTAATGAATCAAAGTTTCGGAACTAACTGAAACATATTCCCATTTCTCCTGCTCCCACGTTTAAAACACAAGATTGTTAACAGCCCGTATTCATAAAAAGTGGAACTAAAAAATTTTCCCATTTACTACCATATTTACTAATAAAGTTTGAAGAAAATAGCTAATGACATGTTGAATTTATTGGATTCAATGGATTTTCCTTAACTGGATTTTCCAGTTTTGAAATTTGCTGTCAACGCTAGACATACAACTGTCCAGTGCCTTTTGAAACAAATTAAACATTGATCCAGAGCTTAAATTGCCCTTGAACCCAGTGCAGCCCGGGTCCGGTACTTCTCAGTTTTTGAGATAAATCATAATTTTAATCGAAGCGCACCGGAGCCCTAGATAGAAGGGCTCCGCCACTTCTGTTATATAACTTAACCACAATTTCAGAAAACAAATTTTATTTTAATAATAAATATGCCTTAAAAATTGATTCTGACTTCTGAATGCAGACCTGCCTTTCCCTCGAACACAAATCTTGGACAGAAGTTGTGATTTTTAAGGAAGAAAAAGGCCTCCATCCACATGAAAAAGGCTTATTTTTCAGGAAATGCAATGAGAGCCGGGTAATTTTTCTTTCTTTAAGAGCTAAAAGGCACTCTGGTCATGCATATGCTACGCTACTGACTTCCTGCTGCAGACTTCCTGTACAATTTTTAAACAATATAACCAAACGCGGGAGACCACTAATCTCACACGTATGGAGTAATCTCAAGTTTATTCTCACGTTGTTATCCGATCGTATTCAGGAAATGTTTCTGCTTGGCGGCTAGAGTTATATCGACCGGGCATCGCGATCAGAAAGTCAACTTCCTCTTTATTTTCAAAACTACACTTTTCCATTAAAATTTCCTTCGGTATCCTGATATGTTTCTAGAAATTTCATTGTTTTCTTTTGTGACGCTCTAATCGTTTTACCCTTTTTCATTAGTGTGCTGAAAAAGAAAAAAAAAAAAATGGTTTTTGGATGGATCATCCCTTGAAATTGTACCTTAAATGTATAATCAGGGCTTAAATTTAAACAGAGATCTTCTGAAGTACTTCATAGCTACTGAGTGGAATTGTATTTCCGGTCGGAGCCCAAATTAAGACCTATGTATAATTAATTTAATAATTTATTAAATTTTTATTCCTCTCTTTACATGTCTTTTAATTTAATTATTTAATTATTTAAATTTGTATTTATTTTATTCATTTATTGTTTCCTTCCTTCCTGACAATCTTCCATAGGGCTCCGGCACTTCTAATTTTAGAAATTAAACCCTGCATTTCTTCTTAGATTCATATTGATTCGCACGATGCCTACTTCTAAAACAAGTATAGCAGGCCTTTTTATTACTTAATAATATCCTGTTTATCCTTAAAAGGAATTTTTTGAGCTAGTCTTTACTTTCATAAAGTTTATTACAAAATGCGCACTGTTTTACTTCATTTAATTTTGCATCTTTTTTCTCGCTTGAAAGCAAATCATTTGCAGGGGATTCAGCGTTTCCTCTTGACATTTTCTTTCTTTATGTGATCCAGATTCAAGCAATTTAAATCCCGACTTCGTTGAATTCTTTGTTCTAACTCGACTACATTTTTCAAAAACGATTGCAATTGTTTAAGCTTTTCGCAGTAAAAACGTTCTTTATTATTAAATGCTGTATTATTTCTTAACCAGACTTTCAATATTTCTTCAGAAATGCATGATTCGAATAAGGGAAATAGCATGGCGGCGTATGACACAAATACTCTTAAATGGGATTATAAATTATCATATAAAATCGCTGCGTTTAATTTTCGCTTTACTTCAGCATCATTTTTTATTACGAGACTCAATAATTCTGGTATCCAATAATTAATAGCTCTTCTCTTCCAAACTTATTATTTAAACATTCAATAACTTTCGCCTAATTCTTCGAAGTGGTAGGAAAGCTTTCCAGAAAATCCCGAGCTACTGTATCGTTTATAGTAACCTGCAAACAAATACCGAAATTTATCTTCCTTTTCCATCTCTTCATCTTCATGTATGCGTTTGAAAAGACTCCCAAAACTGAATTAGTCTTTTACTTCAACCTCGAAAAATTTAAGTTCAGTTTTAGATAAACGCAATTTTTTGTTTGTTTGTTTTAAATTTGAAGTGGACCACCAGCAGCCGCGGTAAAATTGCTGAACCCTGATATTCGGTCCAGGGTTCGAATCCTGGTGAAAGGGCTGGCTGCATGGGCGTTTTCGTGGCTTTTCCCATGTGCATCGTGTATACGAGCCAGCTTCCCTTAGAAAGTATTCTACGGAGGCATCTTTCCTCTTAGGCAGATAGCCCTCGAGTGCTTTGCCCTAATGAAATATATCAAATCTAAAAACTTTTATTTGAAGTTGGCTGCGAACTAGCAAAACCGGAAGGATTCACTTACGTCGTTTGGGTACTAAAAAATATTTCAGATTTCACCCGCGCCAAGTCCGTTTTTTGTTCACGTTCCTCGACGCTTGTACATTCGATTAAAACTCAGCATCAGTTTTGAATTTGTTTTAAATTCGTCACACTTTATTAATTTATTAAACAAACAGTTTAATGTCGTATACTTAGTTTTTATGACTTCAAAAATAGGCTTCGGTTTTCCTAATTCTTCCATTACACAGTTAAAAGTCTTGGTTAGTTCAGGCCTAATAGGCTTTCTTTGTCTTACTAAAACATTCCTTACTTACATCAGTTCAATGTAAAAAATAAATAATTAATTAAAAAAATTGCCAAAAAAATCTGAAAGCTTTCAGATTTTACATTACGCCTAAAGGGCGTTTTTTTAACGTTTCGTGTGCTGACTTTATTTATTAAATATCACTTAAGAGCACTTAAGTGCTTTGCACCTAAGCCATAAAATTCAATTCAACAGCAATATCGTAAAATCTTTTTAAAATGAGCATATCTTTAGAATTTCCGAGACGCGCTGGAGATAAACAGTTTTTTTTTTCTACAGTGTTGCCATTGCTCGCTTTGAAATTGTTGAGTTTGTTTATCAAAAATTCGTTAAAGTGTTACAAAATATAAAACCGATAATAAAACAAATTTCAAATTCCAAATTCGGGCTTCCAGATTCCATATTTAGTGGAAGGTTACATTATGCAAAATTTGATGGCTCTAGGTACTGTTGTTTTATCACAATGTGAGAAACATACATACATTTATGCAGATTCTTCATTATTTAATTTCTTTAAATATAATACAGGGCTCTAATATTTGGTAGCAGCAATTTGAAAAGTAAACCGATTTATAGCGAACCAACGCAAAATGCCAAAGCGAAATTAATAGCCCTTCTAGGCTAACGCCCTTTGGGGTAATAATAATAAACAAATAGTATAAATAAATAATAAAAAAAAAGCAAGCAATATAAATAAATGAGTAAAAATAATTCATAAAACTAAAAATAAATAAATATAAATAAATGAATAAATAAATAAACAAAAATACAAATAATAAACAAATAAATAATCAAATAAAAATATAAATAAATAAATAAATAAAAATTATCAAACTCATTAAAATATCGTAGAAAGATAAACTGACCTTATTTCCAAAAGAATACATCCGATTATCACAACAGTGTTGAGTTTCAGATAAATAACCCATTTATTTTCACACAAAAACGAAAATAATTTCTTCTCCTTTAAAAAAGAAAACAACCATTACAGCAAATACATGGTTGACTTTCTTCACGACCTTATTTTTGGTGGAATATGACAATTCTCAAAAACTAAAAAATTTTATGCTATATTCCTACTGCCAGATTTTATATCTGATAGATTAACATTGTAAATACACAACAGCCGGTCAGCCCAATCTATTCAGATGCTCGTGGTTTATAACTGTAAAGGTGCCCTACCGTAAAGGTGTCATCTTTATACAAGTTGGCCCCATTGTTTGCCAAGATACTAAGTGCCCAGCATAAAGCTGCCCGCCTTTGCAAGTTTATTTCATAACTTGAAAAAAAAAAATAAATAAATGAATGTATCCTTATCAGGAACACCTGTCTGAAATCGTGGCGAATAGTCGCCAACTTGCACAAATTTATCGGCATCGTTATGAAGTCGTCTATGGCATGAGAATTCTCCGATTTTATGCATTTGAATCAAAAAATTAGATAACAATTAACAGTTATGAGTATCAGACGAGCTAACGACAGGGTTGACGCGATAAGTTGAGTGTTATACGTTTAAAATTGCTTTATCTTTCCCCCTTTTTTTCGAAGCGCCATTAAACTTCCCCAATCCCCCTTGAGTTTATTTTTTTTTGTGCTGTATGAAATCTACAGTTATTATTAATGTTTCATATGTTTTTTAAAGCGTTGATATCAGGAGACAAACAGCGACCCTGGCAGCTTTGGACTTTTTTGAATTCCCAATAGCCGCATTCACCCCTGCAGCCAGCCCATTTACTAGGAACCAAATATTAAATGGTTTACCAATGATCGGCGGTCTTATTCTTTGCGTATTGGTGTACCCTCGAAAAAGGTGGTATTTTTATGCTAATTTTACGCCCTAGCAAAATAGATAAATGATGTCACACTTCTGTGCAAATGGCTTTTTTTTAATTAGTGTCCATTCCTAATCTGACGGTCGCTCTGAGCGGTGCTCTTGTGTTGTTAATTTTTTTTTTTTTCTTAGTCCAAAGGGGCTTTGTCCCTGTAGGATTATTGTTTTCGTTTTGCGATTTTGCGTTGGAAACATTAAAAGTCTGAATCACTTTTCAAACTGTTGCCACCAAATATTGCAGCTTTGCATTATATTTAAAGAAATTAAATAATGAAGAATCTGCATAAAGGCATGTGTATTTCTCCAAATGTGATAAAACAACGGTATCTAGAGCCGTCCAATTTTGAATAACGTACGTTTCCACCCGAATATGCGCATCTGGAAGCCCAAATTTGGAATTAGGAATTTGTTTTATTATCTATTTTATATTTTGTAAAACTTTAACGAATTTTTGATGAACAAACTCAAACGATTGAAAAGCGAGCAATGACAACACTCTACGGAAAAAAAAAGCTTTTATCTCCAGCATGCGGAACTGTGTATCGGAAATTCTAAAGATAGACTCATTTTCAATTATTTTGCGATATTGCTGTTGAACTGAATTTAATGGTTTAAGTGCGAAAAACATGATATTTAATAAATAAAGGTAACACACAAAACCTTAAAAAGAGCCCCTTTGGACGTGATCTAAAATCTTCTGAATCTTTTCAGACTTTTTTTTTCTTTTTCTTTTTGTTGCTCTTTAGAAAATTACATAAACGAATTTCACTATTATTGAAACATTAAAAGGAAATCATGTGTAATCCGTAACTACTATCGGTATCGACGATTTCACAGCGGAATTGAAATGCAAAAGATTGATGACGTTTCAAAATGAATTAATTTTGAAAGTTACAGAATGTATTTATAAATCTATCATGACCAGAACAGAAGTTAAAGTTTACTTGTCGAATGCGCGCAAAACGTTTTAAGAATGAAATTAACAGACTGCTTGACAAGGTTATGATTTTGTTAAGCAGACGGAGCTAACGATTTCATTGTTCCAAACGATTTCATCACGACATTAACTTTTTATGATAACAGTTCTTTACGTGTTGTTCCTTTGATTTATAGCACTGAAAAAGAAAGACAAATTTTGAAATATAGCTCAAATTTTTTTCCTGGTTGGAAAATTAAAAGCAGTTGCTAGCGGTTTTTTAGCTGTATTCCTTGTACGTAGATTTGAGTAGCTCAGTCTGATGAACGTAAAATGGTGATTGTAGCATATAGTTGATGCCCCGTAGAGAAAAGAAGCTTTATTACAAAATATTTCAAGGAAAACTTTGATGAAATCCAAAACAATGACTTTTGAAAGAGAAGCAGTTAATGTCACAAGACGCTTATTTCCTTATTCATCAGAATATGTAACTAACATTATACACAAACGCTTTGGGAATGCGTCCAATACATGGGGGGTGATAAATCTGTTTCGGGAAAGTGAAAAAATCCGGCTAAGTATTCGGACGTGCGTATCATTACCAAATTATCCACAGAAATCCGTAAAGGCTAGTCAATAAAAGAATCAGTTGATTACGGCAACTAAGGCACAGTAGAGCTATCTGCGTAAGCAGATGGACGCCTTTTGTTTAGATCTTTCCAGGGAAACTATCCTATCTGAAGAAAAAGGTGTAGGGTGGAGAATATTCAATATATATAATTATTTACTATGTATGTATGTTTGTTTATTCCTCGCATTTGGAAAACATGCCGGAACCTAGAGCCACCGGATTTTGAATACACCCGAACATGTACACACCGAAGTAAGAATTATTTTTTTTTATTTATTTCATATTTTGTGAAAATTTAATGAATTTTTTATGAATAAAGTGAGCGATTTAAAAGCAATATGTTGCCCTACTCGAAAAAAAAAACCTTTTTTTTTTTGTCTTTCGCAGTCTAGTGCGTTGCCATTCGACAAAGTATAAAATATTTATATTTCAAATTTAATCAACACACTCAGCTATTTAAAAGCGACATGCTGTCATTGTCAGAAATAAAGTATTTTTATCTTCCAGGCTCCAGTGCGTTGCCATTGGTACGGACAAAACGTAATACGTTAGAACAAATATAATAATTTTAAATTTGTTCGTTCCTGATTTAAGCGATTTAAAAGACAGATCTTACTAATACTTTTTTTCGCTTTTTAATCTGATTTTAATAAGTATGTCTTGCCTAACTGGTCTCGTGCTAATAATTCATACTGAAATTATTCAGTACTCATTACATTTAGTTCGACCAGTCTATTTTATATCTTCTTTGAATATAGCTTTAAGTTCCTTTCTCAATTTTTTTCGTGGTTCTTTGAGAAAGATTTGCACGGTTTCATTTATAGGCAGAAAGAAAAAAGAAATTTAGATGCAAAAGTAATAAATGTCATGATTATCATAGAAAGATCATTGTGTCCGTTATCATTAAATACTTCAAACGAAATGAAACAGTTGATATTTGAGCTAATATCAACATTGCCAATATTTATACTAAAAAAATAGAATAGCGTACCAAAAATGATATAAATATATTTGAGAAGATAAGCTGATCATATTTCATATTCCATGCTTAATTGTTTAAAAATGAGATGCTTTTGTAATGATAATTCATCATAACTTACAAAATAAAATACTTTAAACCAGTTTTCTGCGTTCCAGGATTTTTTGGCGTACAATTAAAAATAGTGTTAAAGAAATTGTATAGTGAACTCCAGTACTTACTGGAGTTCACTGTATAATTTTTATTGCATCTTATGTCTAGAATTATTGCATTGGAACAAATGAATAAATTAAGGTAATAAAAAAGGATACCTTTGGTTTATTATTAAAATCAATAATTAATTTTATGAAATTATATTAGCTGGAACACTAACCGAGCTCATTAAAATCACCACACTTTTCCAATCTTATAGCAACTATTTTAGGTGAAACAAACAATTAGTATAGTGTAAAATTGAATGGTAATGATGGAATTTAACAAAAAAAAAAAAAAAAAAAATGTGAAAAAAAAAAAAAAAAAAAAAAAAAAAAATGTGTAGACAGCATGAATATCTCCGTACATTTTTTAGCCAAAGGGGCGTTAACCCATAAGGGCTATTAGTCTCGAAACAGCATTTTGCTTCGAATCCATGGAGCTTAGAATAACCTCTATGGTTGAATCACTAAAAGCGTTGAATTCTTTTTCCAAACTGTTGCCACCAAATATTATCGTCCTGTATTAAAGAAATTAAATAATGATGAATATGCATGAACGTATGTATGGGTTCGCATTATGAAGAAACAACTATACATAGAACCATCAAATTTTGAATAACGTAGTCCTCCACCGAACATGCGCACCTGGAAAGCCGAATTTGGAATTTGTTTTGCTTTCTATTTCCTATTTTGTAAAACTTTTACGAATTTTTGATTAACAAACTGAACGATTTCAAAGCGAGTAGTGGCAACACATTTTTATCTCCAAAACATTTTTATATCCAGCGGGCAAGACTGTTTATCGGAAATTCTAAAGATATGCTGTTTTTAAGTATTTTTCGCCCAAAGGGGTGTAGCCCAAATGCTCTCGAAACATGTATGTGTAGGTAAGGAAAAAAAAGGCCCCCTTGGGCGTAATCTAAAATCTGAAGGCTTTCAATTTTTTTTTTAATTTGAAATTTTGTTCAATCGACAATATATTTTTTCAATATTTTAATAATTTTGACATCATGGCAGAATTCTTCTTTTTTTAAAACAAATAACTGCCCCCCCCCGAAAAAAAAACCCACAACATGTCAAATTTTAAAACTTATCGACTGAACACTAAGTCTCTCCTGCTTCTCGGCCATGGAATATTTATTAGCGAGAAAGCTTTCTCAGCGCTTTCTTTAAAAGACGAAAATCAAAAATTAAATTCGCATATTTAAATAATCTGAAATAAATTGTGAAGGAAACAATGAAAATTGTAAAAGAAAGGCTTTTTTAAAGTGGACGGGAGAGCGCTTATTTCAGCTACGAAAAGAGAACGTATCCTCTGTTTAAAGATCTTAAAGTAGCTATTTGGCAAGTGGTCTAAAAAATTCATTTTCCCTCTTTGTTACTCAATATTCTTTTCCACGATGAAACGCACAGTTTTTAGAAAATTATTCAGTTAAATAATGAATCTGCTTTACCACTTACTGTTTTCTTGATTCTTTGAAGCATTAAAGTATCATTTAAGTTTCTAACCCTTTTTCTATGTTAATATCCTTTTCTATTAGTCCCGTTAGTCTGCCGGTATGTAAATATCAAATGGGATATAAAGTAGAGAGTATTTAAAAGAAGATTTTACAGGTTAAAATCAGAGCGTGTTCTGCCTGCTTGAAGATCACGTTGCTGAACTTGATTCTCTCGATTAGTATTCTGCGGTGTTGGGTTATTCTTGCCATTAATTAGCCTTGTTTACACCGACTTCGGTCACAGCAGCTTGCGCGCTTGTTATACTGTGAAGCCTTTAGGTTATACTTAATTTCATTAATTTTAGTTTATCCATTATATTTGATTTAAGCCAAAACTATTGGCTTCTGTAAGCACGAATTGATGCTGACTGTTAAATGCTATTTGGATTAAACAAAGGCTTTTTACCTTCCTTAACCTTTATTTGAGTTCAAAAAAGGTCCTTTATATTCTTTCCCTGTCTCTGTGGTACTTACAAGACATAGTGATATTTCACCAATTGTTTTTTAGAATTCTGGTCTAATTTTATGCTACCTAAGAAGACGAGACCTCGTAATATATTTAAATCAGATCTAATGCTCTATCATGTAAATTTCTCATTTTTCAGTTTCATTTAACGTAGAATTCTCAAAATATTTTAGTCGGGATTATTCTTTAATAATGGACATGGCCATAGCTCAGAGTAACAACGTAACTGAATTGTGATCAAATTAAAAAAATTCCTATTTTTTGTATTAGATATCATCCTGTTGATATTAATGTTATATATAAGCCTGAAAAACTAAGTTTAACGCTTGGAATGTTATTGGGATATCATTTATACATATTCACAGTCACTTGACAGTCTCACACTTAGCAGAAACTGGGCGATTTTTAGTAAAGTTTACCCTGGTTAGCTTGAAGCGGGTTACAACCATTTTCTTATTATATTTTTACGGTTAGAAAAATATACGGTAAGAAACGCTAGAGCTTTTCAACGAGAAATGCTTTAAAGTTGAGTGTTAAAGTTATTTGGCAGTAAAGATTTTATTTCAAAAGCTGACAACTCTAGGTATTATACAAGAAGATAAGCAAAATATTTTTAACGTTTTTTATGTTGTTGTTGCTTATGCTGACTTGTCTGACGTAATCAGCCCAAGCTCAAGAAATTCCTCTTGGCAAGGAGAGCTAGATTACGACTGTCGTTAGCCTTGAGCACCTAACAAGTGACAGTGCGATTTGGCTCAGTTCCGCCCCAATTTTAATGGAGAGTGCCCGGGGGGATGGGTACGAGGGTCTCTCACCCCTCTCTCCTTCCACCGAACCCCATGAGAGTACTTTCGGCTCGCCGAATATTTAGAGTGCCGTCATGCCGCATCGACAGCATACATTTACAAACATCCATGCCTTCTCCGGGATTCGAACCCGGACCCTTCGGCACAGCAGTCAGCGACGCTAACCACTCTACCGGTTAGGCGGCTAACTTGTTTCTCTGTCTGTCTGTCTGTCTGTCTGTCTGCCTGCCTGTCTGTCTATCTATCTATCTATCTATCTACCTACCTATCTACCTACCTATCTACCTACCTATCTACCTACCTATCTACCTACCTATCTATCTACCTATCTACCTACCTACCTACCTATCTACCTACCTACCTACCTACCTACCTACCTACCTACCTACCTACCTACCTACCTACCTGCCTACCTGCCTGCCTACCTGCCTGCCTACCTGCCTGCCTGCCTGCCTACCTGCCTATCTACCTGCCTACCTATCTACCTGCCTACCTATCTACCTGCCTACCTATCTACCTACCTATCTACCTACCTACCTACCTACCTGCCTACCTACCTACCTATCTACCTATCTATCTATCTATCTATCTATCTATCTATCTATCTACCTACCTGCCTACCTACCTACCTATCTACCTATCTATCTATCTATCTATCTATCTACCTACCTACCTACCTACCTACCTATCTACCTATCTACCTATCTACCTACCTACCTACCTACCTACCTACCTACCTACCTACCTACCTACCTACCTACCTATCTATCTATCTATCTATCTATCTATCTATCTATCGATCGATAAAGGCATGTGGCTGAAGCTCTTCTAGTGGCTCTTCTGTGGAAATACGAAGTTTTCCAACATGTCTTAAGTATACGACTGATGAGACCGTCCAATTCCTTGGCCACCCACAACGCCGCTGGACTTTTTCCTTTGGCGATTTGTCGATTTGTAAAGGACAACGTTTACAACGGAGAGTGTCGAACATTGATGACCTAAAAGCCAGAATTACAACCGCAATAGCCTCTGTGGATGCCGACATGCTTGCCGGTACCTGGCGTGAAATTGAATATTGATTTGATATTCAATCTTGATTTCGTGCGTTCATTGACAAGAGTCATGAAACTTTTTGAGTCTATGTAACCATTTATGTTATTAATTTTAATCTATCTTTATTATTTTATGAGTTATTAAACATCAAAATGGGTCCCGGACTTTATAAACAAGCTGTATATTATATACCCTGCTACAGAATCTATTTTTGAAAATTTTTTGATATTTTTAAAATTCCAAATATTCAAAGACACTTTTGGAATATTCTACCACTGTAATCTGAAATTTTCATATTACGTACTGATCTTTTAAGCGTTTTACTAGCTTGATTTACAAATAATTATTTCATTACTATTATAATCTAACTTCTGATACGAATTAAATTTCATGATATTTCTGATAAAATGGAATTCGGAAGATTGAACAGCTGATATTCAGCTTTAGTTGATTTGTGGCAAAAAGTCAGGAAATGGGCCGGCAAGTGGCAAACTTTGATCAAAAGGCAATAAGATGGGACTGGATGGTAGAGATGTTCTAAGATGTGGCTGTTCTAAGAGATGTGGTCAATTTACAAAAACGTGCCCGCACATTTTTGCAAATTGGCCATTTTCCAAAAAGGCACAAAAGTACCCTTACATAAAGGCAAAGATAGAGGCACCTTTAGAAAGTTAAGCTTATATCAGGAAAAAGCCGGGACTCTCATGTGAAGGTCTTTGGTGAATTGTCACCAATTTGTATGGTGCCAGCATTTTTATTACAGGGCAGGGTTATGAAATCGTCGGGATATTGGAACATGAAAATTCCTTCCTTTTATGCTATGGAGTAAAGAGTTAGATTCAACAGTTATGAATTTTTAATGAGCTAACCAAAATGGGGTTAACACAATGGCTTTAATAAGTTCCATTAATTTTTCTCCCGGAGGGGGGTGCCATTAAATATTTTTTTCCAATGCGTTAATTGTTTTTGCTGCATGAATCTTATAATTATGATTAATGTTTTATCCATTTTTAAACCATCCATATCAGGTAACGAGGCTGCGCTACGGGCACCGGCGTTTCTGGAAATTTCCCGAATTTTCCGATAGTTTCTGATGAGAATGATTCATTTAAAATACACATATTCAAGAAATATCTTCTAAGTTTTTCAGAAGTTGTTATGACTTTCACCGACATCCGCATTTTAATTTCCTTTCATCGTGTGTAAATAAACTCATTTTTAATGAGTACAGAATTTTCGCTTTGGGGACTGCCCCAAAATAGCAAATGCGAGTGAGAGAAAAACATGCATTAAATTTTAATTTCCAACAGAATTTCTGGAATAAAAAAGTTTAAATGTTAAACTAGTTATTAAGAAAACCCTTAGATGACAAAACTTTAGTAAAAATAAGAGTGTTTGAATAACACAAGATGTTTGAGGAAGATAGAGAAAGCTTCGAAGATGAATCATACTCTGATAAAACCTCCACTTTAACCTAATCTTAATCTTTACCTAATAATTCAGAGACTTACTGTTTTGTCACAGTCAGTTAAGAATTGCGGATATTGTTAAATAAGTTTCTTCCTCACTAATGTCAGAGCGGTTAAAACCTGCTGAATACTAATAGTTTGTCCTGAGTTCGCACTAGTTGGATTCAAGGCTGGTTTTCAGAATTTCCCTATGTGCAAAGTGAATACGAGTAGATTTCTTACAGGAAATTTCTCCACGAAAGTATGCTTTCCTTTAGGCAGGGAGTCCTCGTGCGTTTTGTCATATTCAAATGATCTGACTAAGTTTTTGTAGCATCTGGATGCTGGCAAGGAATTTTGAAACATAATTCGGGCTTTCGTCTCCGCACTTCTTCATTTGTTAAAAAATACTGAATTTTTTCTTGAAGCAACAGCTCTTTCGAACGGCCAAGAAGAAGCTTTCTCAAAATGAATTCTTAAAGCACATTATTACTGCAATAAAACATAGATCTGCACTTTTGATATAGCAGTAGCTATAGAATGGTGCTCGAAAGATGAAGAAAAGCCAAAAAGACACATTAAATTTGATCAAAAATCAAGATAATGGTAGCTGTTTCCTTTGATTGCCGTAAGGCAATATATTATAAATTAGCCAAAGGAATACCAAGAGATATTAGAGTGATATGAAGCGTTTCCATGAAGCAATTCATAGAAAACTAACTGAATGGTAGACAAATAATTCATAAATTTTGCACCTGATAATGCACCTGATCACGATTCTACTGTTATTCGTTAGTTTTTAGGTTAGTAATTGAACGAACACGGGCTTGCCAAGTTTCGTATTGGTTTGATACGACAAAGTGCAATTTTTCGTGTTTCTAAAGTTAAAATGACTGCATGGCCACCATTTTGAGTCTTTTGATGCATTTAACTAAAAGACTGTTCTTTGTAAATCCTGAAATAGTTTCACAGAAATGACTTTAACTCACGTGTCGAGTATTGAAAAAATGTTGACGTAAGTGCATTGCAGTTGGAAAAGATTACTTTGAAATTGATGTAGTAGCTACTGACTAATAAAACCGAAAACTTGTGTTTTATGGAATCAATTCGATTCATTTATTTATGATGCTATGGAATTATTTCTGCTAGCTGTAGAAAACGGACAAAATGTTCCTTCACTTATCTTCAATTTGTAAAGATTGTCATCAAACAAGAGGTTTTTATTTACCGTTGCAGTGGTTACTGATTTAGCGAACACTAATCAATGTAAGAATGGCAGCGCTTTTATGAAGGAACTCATACTTTAAGTTATAAATTTCGGGGTGGGAAGAGAAAGCATTTTTGATAACATGAGTTTCGAATTTCTGAGGTTTCCGAGTATTTAAAATTAAAAAAATGTGTATTAGAAATTCAAATAATGTGAGTTTTATCTATTCGAAATTCAAATAATGTGCGTTCTACGGATGTATTGTTGTAAGACAATTTTTGAGTTATAAAACTGATCTTCATAAAGGTACTGCCATCTTTATCGCATAGTGTATTTGTGAAGTCTTCTGAGTGGGGAATTTTGACTCATTGGCAGCAGATACCGAATCCTTATTCAGCGGTCCCGAGGCAGAAAAAAACGACGATCCAGCTAACTGGAGTTGCGAATGTCTAATGCTCGGATGATTTTCCATGTACATATTCTTTTAAGAAAATGAGGAAAATGTCCTATTCTTGGTAAACATTCTTTCTTAAAGAAACAATAATAATTCTTAACGAATCCTTTGTTAATGAACTAATAAAAATTCTTAACGGAGCAGGAAAGCATCTACATTAAAAACTGACTCTGAAATCTTGCATATTCAGCTGTAGGGTATGAGGTAGAATCTTTTTCATTGATTATTGAGGCTGTGAGTCCAATTGCTGAAATTATTATATTTACAACGGCTCAGTAATTCTTACCTTGAGAGTAGCGGCAGATGCCGCTACTCTGAACCACCTGTCAGGCAGTCTGAATTTTCCTCCCACGAACAACACCACCTGCCGAAAGATTTTTCTTTTCCTTTCACTATTACATGCCTTCCCAAGGGATGAGATCCGCATTTACTTGGAAGTTCAGAATTTGGAAACAATCAACTAAAAATTTGTTTACCAATACAAACATCATCCGCTTTAAGAAAGCTGGCATCAGGCCCCTTCACTCACGACATTGGTTCTTTTTGCCGGTTTGCGAAAGAAGTAGATACAGAATTTTTGCCTCCCGCCCTCCGAAAGGGCAAAAGGTTCAGTTAGTATCATCATTTCTGTTAAGCTTAGAAATGTATCTCAAAATGCTTTCGACCGCTTCGTTCCATTAAACTGCCATACATTTACCATCCACGTGATTTGCAAACTGTTGCTATTTCGCCAAATGTACGCAACTTCCCTTATTTTCAATGTGACTCAGAAAATAGAAAATTTTCGTGCTGCCATTCAGCCAAATATAAGACCTTATTAGTCCCAAGGGGCAATTTGTCCTGAAGGACTATTAATTTCGTTTCGGAAATTTGCGTTGGTTCACTATAAATGACGGTTCACTTTTCAAATTGTTGCCACCAAATATTAGAGCCCTGTATTATATTTAAAGAAATTAAATAATGAAGAATCTACATAAATGTATGTATGTTTCTCGCGCTGTGATAAAACAGCGGTACCTAGAGCCATCAAATTTCGAATAACGTACGTTTCCACCCGAATATGGGCATCTGGAAGCCAAAATTTGGAATTTGGAATTTGTTTTAATATCTATTTCATATTTTGTAAAACTTTAACGAATTTTTGAGTAACAAGCTCAACGATTTCAAAGCAAGCAATGGCAATACTGTACGAAAAAAAAACATTTTTGTCTCCAGCGCACGTGTCTGTGTATCGGAAATTCTCATTTTAAATTATTCTGCAATATTGCTGTTGAACTGAATTTTATGGTTTAAGTGCGAAGAACATGATATTTAACAAATAAAGGTAACCCACAAAACGTTAAAAAAACGCCCCTTTGGGTGTAATCCGAAATGTGAAATCCGAAAGCTTTCAGATTTTTTTTTTTTGAATTTAAATCTGCTAATAATTATTTAATAATCTAAGTGTTTAGAAAGCAATAAGCATAAATTATAACTGAAATATGTATTTGTTCGTGTCTGGTGTTGAAATCGTCTTAAACCTAGTCTTTCCAGACTTTTGGGTCTTTATATGGCATCTGTATAATGCTATCAGTTATTCAAGACACGTAGCAAATGTTGCCACTCCATTAGACATATGACCTTTAATGTAATTTCCCTTCCCTGAGGTACGGCAAAAGCCCAGTATTCAGTATTATTAGTCTTGAAATAATATCTTTGATTTATCTTTTAAATTGGAATCCTTTAAAAAATTGGGTGAATTAGGTGCATTAAATGTACTTCTTAATAATTTAAACCTTTGTTTTATTTTTTAAATAATATGTTTATCTGATGTAGTTTAAAATATATTTCATTTAAGACAAAACAAGCTGATATTTTTATGAGTAAGAGATATTTCTGATTCCATAATATTACATATCCAGGGACAGAAACATTACATTTTGACACTAGAAATGTCGTCAGCGAAGACTTCCCAAATTTCGTTAGAGAGTTACATTACCCTGCCATTTATTTGCACATGACCAGTTACGCAAATACATAGTAGGGTATTTGGCAATACTGGTAATTCGAGACAGGCTGGATTTCGTGGTTTTCCTCATGTGTAACGTGGTTATGAATTTGTTTCTTTAAGAAAACTCTTCACGAAAGCACCCTTATCCTTACGCAGATAGCCCTCATGCGTTTTGCTACATTTAAATAAGCTGACCTAGCCTAACCATATATTTGCTTTTCATGGATTGCCTGAGTATAATTAGTGTATTGCCCTGCAGAAGATTCCCAGGTTTCCAGTAAATATGGATTTGATTGCCACTATCACAAGTTATGCTCAAAAATGCTTTTCATTTTCATTTTGTTTCAACAATGTCTGTAAAATTACTGCACTGCCTCTCACCAATGACTTTACTTGCAAACACTAACAATTATACTTTATTCGATGGGGGCACCGGGGATGCTACGCTTCAGCTATGATTTCAAAATTAACCTACATTTTCAATCTGACGCATCATATTGGTGACCTATAGCTTCACCTCCAATGACGGTCAACAGCGACTAAAAGCCTTAACGAGCATTGTCTTATTGCACTTTCATTTTAGTCTGAAATAGCATTTAAATTTGTTTCAAATGCCTGAATCGGGAACCAATAGCTCTGTCAAGTAACTGTAATCAACAATCTTGACGCCACTGGTGTGCTTCGATTTAATTTAAAATAAAATACCTTTCTAAGTTTAATGCATCGCCCCAAATCGGTGACCTCCTGTGGTTTTTAATTTGTGTGTTCCCATGACTTACAGCTTCGACAGACACCAGTATACTTAGGATTAATTTATATTCAAAATATTATCTAAGCTTAGAGCACCGTCCCATCCAAGTGGCCAGTCCTCTTAGTAGTCACAATTAGTTTAAATTTATTTTAATGGTTTGGTTTATTTGATTATCGCAGAGCCCTCGAGGGCTATGTACCTAAGAGGAGGGTTGCTTTCGTGGAAGACTTTCTTACAGAATACACGCTACACATGAGGAAAACCATAAAAACGCCCATGCGCAGACTATCCGTTAGCATGGATTCGAACTCTTGGCCGAACTACCAGTGTTCAGCGACTTTATTCATCGGCCGCTGGCCTACTTTCATTAACAGCAGTAGAATTATTTTAATTAATAAAAGATATTTCTGAATGGAATATATTCTGATACAGAATATGGTAGTTTTTCTTCAAAAGCATATCATTTTGCTTAATTGTGTTTTTCATTGTAATTTTTTTATATCTTATGGACGTTTGCCTCTGCGTGTTTTCTGGAAAAATTTCTTTTTTCTCAACTGAAAGAAAATCTGCCCAACGAATAACATGTCAGTGATGGTCAACTTCCTATGGGCTACATGTGGTCTTGAGTTTTTCTGCAACCAATATCTAGGCTTCTAGGCATATTACAAATTACTCATCAGATTTTGAACTTCCAAATTATGGATCGTATATGTTTTTGATACTCACGTAAGGAAAGAAAATATCTTAAACATTTAAATTCTCGTGGGTCAACTTTCTTGTAACACATCGCACAGTAGATAATGAATTCCATTTTCGAAATGGCGAGTTTACAGCAGAAAGCATTGTGTGTTTTAGAATATGAAAGTGTTCATTCATTGTTATTGTGCAATGTGCGCTTCGAAGGTAGTATGATATAGATCCCTAAAACTACCAAAGAATTTTGCAATGATATTAATAGTTCAAAGATACTATGTGATCTATGTAAAGACAACAGCCTCAGGACGATCAAGCATTTCTAACAAAATATTTGAGAATTTTAGAGAGAGTTTCTCCAATAGCACAAAAAGTCAATAAATTGCTCTAGTCACCAGCTTAATATCCAGTGGCCCAATTATTTGTGAGATTTTTTTAATGGCATTTGTAACTGAAACCATACCGTTAACTGATGATGCAAGATTTAGAATCAAGTGGTTGTATGAAAATATGGAAATTTTGCGATCTTGTGCAAGACGCATTTTAAGACTACGACGCTATTCGTCTAATAATCGTTGACAAAGAGCCAATTCATTTATGCGGATGGGTAAAGCTACACAATTTTCGAGTATGGAATGTGGAAAATTGTCATGTCGTCGTTGAACATAACTCTGAGATAGAAGATTCTTCTATGCCATTTCAAAGACAAATATACACAGACCTTTTTTACTGACATTTTGCATTTGCGATTATTTCCTCAAATAACAGACAGTTCAGGAAATTCAATACTTAGCAAGACAAAGCTCAACCTCGATTGGTGCAGTGAAGTACTTTTGTCACACTCTAACTGAATGAAGATCCACTGAATTGGTCAACAAGTGGAAGATGACTTGGGATTTTTCAAATGGCTATCAAGGACTTTCGCCCAAAATGTCTATAAGGTTTATCCTAAGTGTTTAACAGTTATCTTGAGTTAAAGCTACTTTCTTATCCTTTCTATTTTCAGCTTACCATTTCCTATCAGAATGTGTTTTCAGAATAGCGTTTAATGCGAATGAGTAGTATTTAAGTCGATGTTTCACCGACTTCGTTAGAGAGCCAGAGTTTCTGACTAACACGCGTTCGCCTTTTGCCTACGTCTCTCTCTACACTCGGCCGTACTTTAGGCCCTTGATAACTTCGCCAACTTAATTAACATTTAGGAGCAACTACTTAGAATCTTGATAGCTTCGGCTATATCTCTTTAGTTAAGCTTTAGTTCTTATTGATTTCAAGCCCAAGGGGAGGCTTTGCTGTACGCTCTGAGATAGGAGCCGACTGTTAATTCTTATTTTGAGAACTAAAGAGTAATTAATCCTTCTTGAGTCTTACGTCTCTGTTCACGCACTCAAGCGATTATTTGCTTATCTGTGCTCGAGCTCCATCACATTTAGCTGTTAGATAAAAGGGCGGAACTCCACATGTCCATCAGCTATTTTTTTTCTTTCGGGGTATATTAAATATAATGCCTGTATGCCACTTATTGCCAGGAATATTAAAGCAGCTCCAAGATCCCTTAAACTATTGGTGATTGTCAGCGGCTAAATGTTCCAAAGCGTGTAGAAAAAACATCAATGCCTTTTCCACGATTGCGTGCTTGGAGCTATGCCGTGAAATAACTGGAGCGTATTTCGAGCAGTTATATAATTATGACTAAAATTTGATGCGTTTTGAAATTCGATGGATCTTTTGTTATAAGATTTAAACTGATTAAACTGATTTCAGAGGAGTTTATTGGAGTTGTTCGAATTTCTATAGCGTTCTCACTGACTTGCATTATATTTTCATTCCTATGATAACCATATAAATAGCTTTTCTAGAAAGTATATTTAAAATTTCTCTTCGAATTTATTTGTGTAACCTATCTTCGATCTGCGTGTTCACGAAGATCATCTGTATTTGAAATTAATACCTCACGCAACTTGAAATAACCCATGTTTTTTATGCTACAACGTGTTTCTAAGTATTTACTATACATAATATGGGATACTCTAGAGACTTCAAGGCAAAATTTATGGCTCTTCGAAGTAGCGATTTTGATCGCCACTGAAATTTATTATTCCTGATTTCCATTCTGAGTTCTCTTCGATGTAGTTCTTGGAAGCAAAGAAATTCGTTCCAAATATGGAAAGGACTGGGAAGGTCGGCGACCCACGAGCATTTACTTTTCTGGGATCTCGGGGGATAATGTACATAACGGATAGTTTCCACTAATATACGTAACGGATAAATTTCCACAGCTTTCTCAATTTTCTCCACCGTTTCAAAATCGAGGGCATCTGATAAGTGATCGCTGGTTTTGCAGAGACAGCAGTAACTATTTCCGGCTTCTTTTGCTGGCGTTTCCGGCAATCTAATGGAATTTCCGATCGCAATTTCTCAGGCAGAACACTGATTCACTGACCGAATAACCTAGCGTTTCAGCCTCCTTATGAAAGGTGGTGTAAAATAGTACATACATTGGACATGTATATATTCTTGTAAAAGGTTGCACATTATTATTGTATTAATTTTTCAGCGCCTTATATGAGTAAAAGCAGCATTTTTGGCGTTAGATACATTTTTAGCAGCACCATCTGAAATTTGTGAACCCATACATTGGGCACTGTTATTATTATGTTACATTATGCTACTATGTATTTGTTATTTGATTTAGGAAGTGTTTTCACTGCATAAAACGTAAGATTTCATGTAATTACTTAAAAAAAGAAAAAAGTTCTTAAGAATGTCGCCATTCAGCAAAGTATAAGACTTTTATTTATATCTTTCAAATCTAATCAGTCTGCAATTATCTAGAAAACGGAGAAATTTCATAATGAGATAAAGGCTCACTTTTTGATAGTTTAAATCTTTATTTTGTTATTATTACTATTATTCTGATAAATGGATTAAGTAATATTTATATAAGTTTGTCACTAATCATGTATTATGTATATTTCTTTTAAAATATTAATATATTTAATGTGCATGAGCAGTGGAGTTTTTACATAAACGTTTTGGTCCTTTATATTTTGTGATACTACGCAACCACGCCACTTGTTACCCCCGCGATCGCGATTTTTCAAGTGTATTCATCGTCAGTCACGCATGTTATCACGCGGCATGGCACATAGATATGAGACACGAGATCTTTAAATTACCTTTTACACCTTTTTACAGGAAGACAGTTTTCTGAATATTTGTATTCAGCTGGACAAAAAACATTTATCTTTCAAGCTTGTTATATTGTTGCTTGTTATATTGTTTAACAAAAAAAATTACAGACTTTTTAATGATGTAAATCATTATTTTAATTTTTAATTAATTTTTAAGAATTTTACATATACGTAAATAATTTTAGTGAAATTGTAGTATCTTTTGTATAACATAGCACGAAATACACTGGCGTGCAAAAATTAAGGATGAGACGGTTTTTTCAATATAACTTTGTACAAAAGCTTTCCAAATCAACACATTTAATACCGTAAGATCCCCAATACGTAAGGACATTAGTAATGTAAGCAACACTTACTAAAAGAGAAATAAGAGGGATGAAAAGAAGCTTTATTGAAAAAGTAGCATGGAGCGCAATGCGACTGAAGGCCGAAACATCCCTGTGATGGGTGTCCAGCAAGAAACATCCGGTCTTTAATAGGGGATATGATCTCCCCTGACTGCTATGCAGGTTTCACATCATTTGTGCATGCTGGATATGTGGTTGTTAATGAGCTGTTGAGACACTGCTGCTCGTTCCTCTTGTAGCACCAATCGCAGTTTCGGAATCGTTACTGGCGAGTTACTAAGTTACGTGCTGCCACGGGTCTCCCTAGTTAAGTTCCGTACATGCTTGACGGGATTTAGATCCAGAGACCTTGCCGACCAATCCATGTGTTCAGTATCTTCCCTCTTAACCAGCTCTTCGACAGTAACTGTGCGATGAGGCGGAGCGTTGTCGTCCATGAAGAGGAACTGAGGACCCATAGCCCTTGTGAAAAGACGCATGTAAGGAAGAAGAACCTCGTTACAATAGCAGTCCCAGGTGACGAACCTCCTTGGGAGATATGAAGGTCGGTCCGGCTACCAAGCATTATGTCTGCTCGAACGAGAACTCCGCGACCTCCAAAACAGTCCCTTTTGATGATGTTGAAGGGGTTATTGCGTGTTCCCCGCTCTGTCCAGATGTGTATGTGTCTAGAATCGCAACTCAGACTAAATCTGCTCTCATCTGTAAAGAGTACTCGTCCCCATTCATTGTCTCTCCAATTCCGGTGTTCCCGGCACCACAGAGAACGCCTTCTCCGATGGGCAGGCGTTAGAAGTACACACCGTACAGGGCGTCGTGCAAACAGACCACCACCGTGCAGTCTTCTGGCCACGGTAAAACGCGATATCGGTCGTCCAGTCGCCTGTGTTGTGTGTCTAGCGATTTCTCCCGCTGTCTGCCGCCTGTTTCTTCTGGCCTGTAAGGCAATATACCGGTCATCTGCGGGTGTGGTTCCTCGTGGACGACCACTACTAAACCCCCGGATAGCTGTTCCTGTAGTTTGAAATTGTCTCCAAAGTCGTGAAACGATGCTGTGAGCAATTCCGAACTCTGCAGCCACACTTGTCACACTGCGACCTTCCTCCAACTTCCCAATGATTCGACCTCGGGTAAAAGCATCCAGATGTCGTCTAACAGATTGATTATTCGCCATTTCTCGCTGAGGCAGCAACTCGGTGTGATTTTAACTGCTATACGGCGTGCAATCTCTTTGCCAGAAATACTGATCTTACACCGACAACATGCTTTATACTACTCAGACACTCCCCCATTACGTCTACCTGCATATCTGCGCATGTGCTACCGTATATCGCCTTACTTAATCTCCTGATTGGTCTTTCTGTCCGCTCTGCCTCTTCATTCAGCTGATATGCTAATTTTTCGACTTCGTCCTTAATTTTTGCACACCAGTGTACTTGAAAAAGCGAAGATGAAGATCCGCAGGAAAAATAGGTGACAGGGGCAAGTCTGTTTAACATTGAAGTAAATGGCTATCTCGCTAAATTGGCAAGGTTTCGCCAAGCTGGCGATGGTTTGGGCGACGAATTTGTGTCGCCCGATTTAGGAAGAAATCTCCAAGAGTCTCCAAACTTGGCAGCCATTTGGCGACATTTTGGTCCAGTCTCTGTATAACTGAGTAATTACAATTGACCTCTATTTGTAACCGTAACCGTATCTGGCCTTTATATGCAACTTTAACTGTGTATACCTTCCACTAAAGAACAGAGAATCCGAGAAATGGAAGGTACTAAAGATTTCTTGGCGGTCAGTGGAAAACTATATAAGGCTGGAGAGAACATCAGCTCTCAATTGTTAGTTTAGAGTTAGATCTCCGTGAGAGCTTCGCTCTTTAAATGCGCTCTGCATTACGTTGTGTTTAATGCTCTTAGTAATTTGAAATGGTAACTACTGATTGTGCTCTATCATACTGAGAAGAGATCTACGAAATGTTCCATAACTGCAAAATGTTTCTTTAGGTAAAATAAATTTTATCAAGCAATCATCCGTTCTATGTGCATTCAATACATTACGAACCAGTACGTAACAATATTTTCAATCGATGTACAATAAAAGGCACTTAATTCATAAAGCACCCAATAGATAATTTTTGCAATCTCCTCGTAATTCACAAAATCTGTTTTCCAACATTGTATGTTACATATTTTGGCACCTTATGCATCAAATCGTTAGCTTTTATTTCTGAGGAGCGACTGAATTCAATTCAATGATTCAGAAGACTTTTGTATAGACATTATTTAAGATAACATTACGTATACTCCCCTGTGCTTATTTCATTATCACAATTTGTTGCGAATTAAAAGAAGGAATTAAAAGCTCCCATGTGTCGTTATCCAACAGTAGACAAAATATTCAGATTGGACGAAAAATCTTGAGTTCAATCCTCGGCAAGGTCTCATGACTTTTTTCAAGGTGGCTACTCCTAAAAATTCTAATGCTGAGCAAAATTGTGCTTGTATTATTTCTCCTTAAATTCATACATTATTTCTGCTTCTTTACTTTGCATTCTACTTTACAGCAGAAAGTGACTTCTGAAATATGAAAAGATGGAATTCTAATATAGAAGGCAGTCAGTAACAGTCCAACAGGCAGTCGAAACCCCATAAAAAACTCCATTCTGGAAACTCCATACTGCGCTTTGGTCCACCAGTGGCCGAGTGATAAAGTTGCTAAACACTCGTAGTTCGATCCAATGTTCAAATCTCGCGAATGGGCTGGCTGCATAGACGTTTTCGTGGTTTTCCCCCTGTGTAACTTGTATACGAGCTAGTTTCCCTTAGAAAGTCCTCCCCCAAGGCACACGTCTCCTTAGGCAGATAGCCCTCGAGTGCTTTGCCATAATGAAATACACCACTCCATATTACGATCCGTAACTCGAAAAGAAGTTTATCACCATAAATTTTGAAATGTTTTCCAAAAATTATGAAAATTAAAGAACGTGAAGCATCATAATTTTTTTTTAAATGTCTCTGTACCAGCTATGTTATTATATGGCAGTAGTAACAGCTGACGGACCAGAATTTTTATTAACAAAATGAACTTTTTTTTGTAAACAAAACAACAAATTTTTAACTAAATTTTACTGTACTTCGCCTACTAAATATTTATCAAAACGTACAGCAATAATTATAAACATAACTAAAAATGAAAAAAATCAAATTTTTAATTATTTCTTATTTGAAATCTAAAATTTGTATCTGAAAGACATTTTTGTTGCTTACACTTTGTAATTCAAACATGTTGACAGCTAAATATTGATATTTCAGACTAATATTTATTTCAAATAATTCTAATATGTTTAATGAAGTATTAAGTAACTTACCTTAATTTAAACAGAAAATGAACAACTCGTGAAAACGTTCTAAATGGGAGAAAACTTAAGATAAAAAAAAAAAACACCTAGTCTCTCTTTCTTATTCATTATATTTTTCTTCGACACATAAATTAAAATACATATGTTTGTATGTAAATAATTACAAATTTTGTACGTTAATATGAAATTTGTTTTTATTACGTCCGTGCACTGGAGAAAAATTACTGTAAATTCTTCATCGTGGATTGTAGATGCCTGTTGGTCTTATGACGCCTGTTGGTTATTCACAGTACTTTTGAATGGTAATGAAAATAACGTAAACTCTAACTTCAAATAATTATAATCTTGAAACCTTTGCAACACCATAGTTGGAACAAATGCATTTAAATATATTCTCGGGCCGCTTAAAATTGCATCAAGGCCGCATGTTTGAGACAACCTCTATATGGCATTAGAAACATCTTTAATTGTTTTTACAAATGTTTATAAGAATTATCATTTTGATACATTATAATGAATTAAATATATTTTAATTTATATTCATTATATATAATATCAGAAACGTAAAATAGAAGCAATTAGGAAGTGTGCTAATAGCTTTGGAATCCCTTCCGTTTGGGAATCAATTTATAGACTGATTATATTTGAAAGACAAACTGAAGGCTATGTTTTGCCCAACCGAGCACTTTCAAAACCGAGTATGTGTGATGGTGCGTGGAAATTATATTAATGTTCTTGTATCTAGAGCAGTGTCAACCTTGCCAAGAACTGCCTCTACATTATGTCTTTTCTCCTCATTTGTCAATTTCCGGCATATGATAGTGTCTGGTGATTTTATTTTACTTGGACGAGATTATATATGTTAAGTTTAAAAAAATACACCTCCTTCGAAATACAAAATAGCGATTTTAAAACTTTCAGTTCAAGGATTTCTTTTTACATGAACTGTATTTTACCGATCCTTTTAACTTTTATACTTAACACAAGTTAAGAAAATATTTCTACGTACGTAAGCTGTTTACATTTTCTGATATAAATAATCAGAATCTCAGTTTATACTGGGAATTCAACAAAAATAAAACATGATAATAATAATTATTATTAAGTAAAACCTTTCTTAGGCAAAGTATAGCGCTTTCTTTGTCACTAGACTTACTTTAAAGGATTTAGTGTTCAAAACAGGGAGATGATTCGTTATCTGACAATCTTCAATACTTATATCTTATACACACAACGGCAAGTAAAGTCTGCTTGCAACAAAATATTGGGCAAAAGTGAAGCAATTATTATTTTTGTTTTCTTGGCGATCTGAAAAGTTTATGGATTGTTCTTCAAAAAAACAAAAATTTTACGAAAAAAAAAAAAAAAGGAATTTTATGAATTTTTTTTACACTAAACTTTTCTATATCCTAGAATTTACTTTACAATTATGATATTTGCTGAGATTCTAATATTTTTAGGCGGATTAAATTAATATTAAAAAAAACGGATTTCTAGTTACACGGTTAACTGTTCCTAGAAAAAAAAAATGTGTAAGGCCACGGAAATGGTTAGCTGAAGGATGAAGTCATTCACTTACATGGCAATTTTGCATAGTGAGTTCTAGCCTTAAACATTTTGTGTAATTTATTTATTAATATACAGATTTAATAAATAATTTGCTTTTAACTTCTAATTAAATTCAATTAGGAATTAAATTATTCTATACACAGATATGAGCTGTGTGAGAAGATAGATTAATTATTGATGTAACATTCTTTTGTTAGCCTTCGGTTAACTTAAAAATGTCATAGTGTAACATAAATTTCAATATCAGTTTAAAGGAGTGCGTGGCAATTAGCCTGTTGAAATATTTTTCATTAAATAACTCTAACGTGTCTACCAACTGCAGCTGTAATTTTCTGCTCTCTAAAATGTATCTAGCAACTGCATGCCTTTTAATTAAGGAGGGCTTTATCAGTCCGCCAACTGCTCAGGACTATAGAACCCATCTTTTCTAACCCCCCTTAGTAAATGAAGAGGATCTCCGGTGATTCAAACAGATGAAAAATGTGCGAAATGCTTGATTTTACTTTTGCCTTTCCTTCATTTCTTTTTACACTTTCACTATTAATTTAATTGGGTTGAATGCCCAATTAGATAAGCTTGTTTCAGTTATCTGCTGAATCTGTAGAGACATTAGGTTATTTAGTAGCAGGAGACATGAAAAATATGCAATTCCTTCGCCGGGAATCTAACCACGGACCTCTGAAATACCGGCTCAGTGTGCTGACCATTACACCACGAAGGCACGCTAAGAATGTGGGAGATATACCTTATAAATCAAGTGGGATTTTTAATTTTCATGGTATTATTTCTTCTTAGTTACCAAAGCTTATCATGGCTAAATTTTTAATCCAAGTTAAAGAAGATCGTATGCTTACTGGTATGTAACTTAAATGATTATTCAAATTTAGAAAAATTTTCATGTTCAAATAGAACACTTTTGTGTCAAATAAAAAAATATATCTCTTTGCAATTTATGGAATATTTTTAAATGCCACAGAAGCAAATTTACATTAAGGATTAACGTGTATACAAGGTTCATTAGGAAAATGTACACACACTTTGAAAGATGGTATCTGCGAAGCCAAATCGATGTTTCTAAGTTAAATTATAAGATATTTCTCTCACTTTCTTCGCATGCCTTCGTGGTGTAGTGGTTAGCACGCTCGGCGCGGATTAGAGAGATTCGTGGTTCGAGTCCCGGCTCATTTCTCACATCTCCTGCTTCGAAGAAACCTAATATCTCTACAAAATTATCTTTAGTATATCTTTAATATGCAGTATGGTGTTTTCTTAACAATGACCATACTCTCATGCTTGTAATTTGTGACGTATGGCGTATGATAAAGAATCAAGATGCCTTTGGGGGACCTTGAAGAAACGTCATGTAGCGCATGAAATCGGCTATGCTGTGAGTCCTTCGTCAAAGTATTATATCTGCAACAATCCCCGCTAACAGATTGACCAACTTTCTTCAAGCAACGCTCGCCAATGAGCTATACGTCTGGTCGCTCTGACACTTTGAACACTCTGTAGCTCAAAGTGTTCTGCACCTGTACCTGTACAACTCTCAAATAGCTTTACAGGTACAGGTGCAGGAAGACTGTATTAAACTTAATCTAATCTATGATATACGTGCTTATAATTTCGATATTAACAAGCAATAAAGAATTTCTTTTTTCAAGGTATGAATTTATTTTTCTGACGGACCGTACATATATTACATACGCAGTTTCGTACTGCTTGTGTTAAAGGATTAGAATACAACATCTCTAAATATGGGTCTTTAATTGCATTTAGGTAAAAAAAAATTAAAGATCTTTGCCGAATGACAGCCCTCAAAGAACTGGCTATTTCAGAAGCCGAAGAATTTATGTTTCGTGCAGTAGAAGTATTTATCAAGGTCTTGGATAATAAATGCATGACAGCGTAATTCAGTGGCAAACCTTTTGAAATGGTATCGCTAAAGAAGTTTTTAAATGCCAAAAGGGACTAAATTTTAGCGAAACGTTTAGTTCATAATCCTGCTTGCATCTTCCGCCGAAACATAGTGACTCGTTTGTATCGGACGGGACTCAGC